>JAEQML010082279.1:0-10884 GCA_016904865.1 Pissodes strobi
CACAGACTTTCCGTCGTGCGCACTTTGGAATGCCGCTGGAGGGGGGGGGGGGGGGGGGGTAAAAATCATTTCCTTTGCATTCTGTTCGTCTTGCGTAAGGGTCCTGCCTTTCTTATAGCTTTTAACACACTTCTATTGAAATAAAAAAAAATTATATGGCACTTCATGGAGGAAACATTTAGTACCCGGCTCTATAATTATGAATATTTCTTAATATATGATTTTTGTATAATAACTACCTATTTTCACTTTTAAAAAAGGGAACTTACCATTTAATTATTTATATAGTGTGTCCCACTCTGATAAATGCATTGGGTGGTTAGTTTGGGTTAGGACAACTTGCAAATAAGAATCCTAAACTATTGAGGGAAGGTTCCCTTATGTGATTTGTATATTTTCTAAGACCGAAAATAGACCCTCTTACTCGTGTATATATGTTTCACCAGGATGTTGCAACTAATATTAACACTATTTTTAATTTTAAAAAATATATACGATTCAAATAATGGAACCTTAACTTACAGTCTGTGTCATTTTGATCTTGGAACTCAAATATAACCAAAATAACGTTAATTACTACTAAAAAGCATTCATACAGCATGATTGCAGGCTGACAAACTATTGAACCATTTGACATTTTATCCCAATGAAATCTAATGACACTTCCATTGGCTTAACCAGTACTTTTTAGCTTGTTTTACTTCTCCTGATAGTAGTTATTTAGCATGCAATATGTGCATAACAGAAGTCGGAGTGTCAACAAAAGTTATACTATAGAAACGTTGCTACAGAGCTGTCCATAAGACATTTTAAGACCTATGTCTTCTATCGTAAAACATATGAAACTCTATGAGCAATACTTTCGTCATTGCTTCTCTTATTTTTGTATCGTTTTGCTCCAAGTCTTTTAAAATTATCACGTGACATAAATAAAAGAAAAACAATCTTGTAAGGTGAATAATGTAAAGTGCATTTAAGTTGCTAGTTTTTAGATATACCTAATTAATGTATAAGTTGTTTCTCGAGTTAGACTATATATAGCTAATTTTTTTACTATCCCTACGTATATATATGATTCCTAGATTTTATTTTTTAATTAAGAGGTGATCATTTATTGTGATCGATTTAGTTTTTGTTTCCTGTTCATAGTTATCGTTTATGTTTAATAAAGTATTTTTAAAAGTTAAAAATATGTTTCCACAATCCCGAGGATTTCTAGACCTACATTTTCGCGCTATGTACATGTGTATAAAGCGCAATATTGCCGAGCTACGTTGGTAATATTGCTAAATTGCTTTTAACTTTTGAAAGTTGAGGAAAATTTATCGTAACCCGTCTTGTCATGGCAACGTCCTATTGAAGACATGGTCGATACAAAGTGCTCAAAAACTGAAAGCTTAATTCAGAATATTCAACAACAGCTGCTAGTATGTAACGTTCACGGTATAAGTATAGAATAGAATAGAATAGAAAAAACGTTTATTATGCAATAATAGATGAATATACAGTCACATTACATCCTATCACACAAAAGGTAACATTCGCAAGGCGTTCTTCCATGTTACCTCACCAAACAATATGGTTACTAAGCAAATGCAAGTATATCAGTTAACAGAGAGAAAAAATAACAACTAAGCTATTATACATTATGACATAATTTGGAGAAGACAAGACCTGTATTTCTGTTTGAAAGCCGCCAATGAATTAAGTATCATAATGTTATATATCTCCGAGTTGAGCAGCTCTATGGCCAAAAAGGCAAATGAGTCCCTAAATTTAGATGTACGATGCTGCGGTATTTGATATCTAACCACGTTACGAAGATTTAGATTGTGCAGGTCTTGTCTCGCTACCATATATTCCCACAGGTAACCTGGGCATCTAGACTTGAACACCTTATAAACAAATACACCGAAATGAAGCTTCGCTCGATATTCATATTTTAGAAGATTGTTTAGAGCATATACGGGAGAAATATGATCAAATTTATTTACACAGAAAACAAATCGAACACACGCATTCTGAGCCAATTGTATTTTCTTTTGGAGCTCACCACTTAAGTATTTGTAGTATACTACATTACAATAGTCTAGTAGGGGGTAAATTAGCGATTCAATTAGCATCAATTTAATCTTAACAGGCAAGACATATTTAAATGCGTATAAACTTTTCAACTTAATGTACACAGCTGACAATTTTTTATTAACATGAGCCTCAAAATCCAGCCCCACATCAAACGTCACTCCAAGGTTTCTAGCAGACTCCACAGAAGGCAATAACGACCCATTAACGTTCAGGGCAGTAAAATTATAAAGACTAAATTTGTTTCTGATGGTATTAGAACCAATTATCATATAGGTACTTTTTTTCGCGTTCAGAATCAAACCATGATCGGTAGACCATCCGAAAATCGCGCCCAAATCGCCATTCACCTCCTGTAGAGCCCAGCTTGCATTCTCAGGGGAAAAACCTGCCAAAAGTTGGGTGTCATCCGCGTAAAGATGGACGGAGCAAAACCGGACCCGCTTAGGAAGGTCGCAGGTATATAAACTAAACAGTAATGGTCCCAGAATACTCCCTTGAGGCACTCCATGCCTCATCAGGACGGACCCCGATCTGACCCCATCCAACTCCACGATATGCGTTCTTGCGCGAAGATAACTAGAAAACCATAAACACACCTGTTCAGAAAAGCCAAAGTAGCCGACCTTCGCCACCAGCATATCATGATTAATTAAATCAAACGCCTTGCTATAGTCAAGAAGGACCAAGCAAGAGGCCATGGATTCATCCATGTTTTTTGCAATGTCAGTTGTTACCTTGCTAAGCGCCGTCGCAGTACTGTGGCTCCTCCGGAACCCGGATTGTATCGCAGGTACGATATTTTTGTCACATGTGAACTCCAAAATCATCTCGGATACCAGAGATTCCAACATTTTGGCCAAGATCGGCAGGAGGCTGATCGGTCTCAATTCGGCAAAACTCTCTATCTTAAAATTCTTCGGTAATGGTCTAACAAGGGAGCATTTCCATATGCTCGGAAACACTCCCCCTTGCAGACATATGTTAAAAAACTCAGTAATCACTGGTACAACATAATCCAAGCTAAACAACAACATATTATGACTTAACCCATCTATACCCACACTTTTTGATCTAATACGGGCAAAGGCCCGGTACACATCATATTCAGAAATGGTACTAAAGCTAAAGCGACTATTATCTAAGTTATCTAATTTATTGTTCCTGAAAAAATTAAGTGTCTCAACATTAACCGGAATTGCCAACTCAGCCACGCTCGCGAATGAGTCACTTATTTTATTCACGTCTCTTAAGTGAGTGGGAATGTCATTATTGCTTTTGGAATGAATATTCCAATTGTTCATTTTTGACCACAGTTTTTTTGGATCTTTTTGAGCCTTCGTCAACTCAAAAGACATATAGGCTTGTTTTTCGCTACGGATTGCGAAGGAGAGGTAGTTCTTAATGTCCATGTAATAATTTTTGTGAGCAACATCTCTGGTTCTTTTATATTTATTAAATGCCTTATTTTTTAGCTTTATAATTTCTTTAATTGTATCCGTAATATATGGTTTATGCTTACGTTTAATTTGAGCCGACTTCAAAGGCGCATATCTGTCGAATAGTTCCGTCAGCCTTTGGTTGAAGAGACAGATTTTAGTGTCCAAGTCCAGATGTCCCTGTTGCAGCATCTCCTCGAATCGCAATTGCTCCATTTCGTATTCAAAGAGTTGTTTATTGAAATGTTTGAAATCTCTATATGTAATTATCTTAGCAGCAGGTTTGGGTGCCTCCATCTCAAGAATGGAGTACACCAGTCTGTGATCCGTCAGATTGAGCATATCTACGGTTCCCGAATCTATAACTTTTATTTTGTTATCAATACAGATAATATCAATTAAGGTTGAACTGTTTCTGCTCACTCTTGTCGGATCAGAGACTACCTGCTTTAGGTCAAACACGCGCAACAGCGATTCGAGATAGTTGCTCTCTACTGTTCTAACAAACAAGTCTATATTTAAATCACCCATAAGGAGTGTATGGTCATAGGATGGAGCTAGTGTAGACAAAACATTTTCCACAAAACTTAACTGTTTATAGCCAACTAATGGGGGTTTGTACAAATTACCAACTAGTATTTTTTTATTCTTATACGCCACTTCAATCCATAACTGTTCAACCACGTCTCCGCTGTCCTGTACCGCTGGCACTTGTATCACTGAACTCCTCAAATTGGCAGTGACATACACGCACACACCTCCACCCCTAGTAATTCTGTCGACACGGTAAAGCTGATATCCAGGGACACTCAGCAATGCATCAGGATATTCCAAGGACAACCACGTTTCCGAGATACTCAAAACATGATACTGCTTGTGCAGAAGTAGATCCTTCACGTCTGCAAATGAAGGGACTAGTGACCGTATGTTCACGTGACCAACACAGAAATTGTGCGCCCCGGAGGCATTCCGTAGCTGCTATTGGAATACCTGAGCTTTCAGCTCTTCGAGTTTCAGTTTGTAGGTAAAACACCGATAGTCCCAAGCAGCATGATCTGTAGTAAATTTGTTGTTGGACTTTAGGTTAGATTTTACACAGTTGGTGCACTTCAGCAAAGTTTCCTGACAGTTTTTTACCACGTGATTTTGTGCGCATCTTGGACAAACTACTTCATTTTCACACTTACTTGCCAGATGGTGATATCCACAGCATTTAAAACATCTCCTAATTTCCAGTCCATCAAACACCCTGCAGTAGTCGTAGCCAACGAACACATAGCCAGTCTGCATAATATTCTTGTAACCCACTGGTCCCACTTGGATTACGCTTTGAAATGTATTCGGTTTATTTTTACAGGCTTAGTGTTTAATACTTTAAGATCATTTTCTTGATGAAGGAGAGGCTGATTTTGTTGTTTGAGCAGTTTTAGCAACATTTCATCATCATGCCTTTCAGATATTCCAGATATTCTAACTCGATGGTGAAGGTTACCCAAGGCATTAACATCATACTTTTCAGGCAGTTTTTCAGCAATAATTTTTTTGAATTTTTCAGCTTCTTCTCTGGACGGGCAGTTAAGAACCATTCCTCCCTTACTGGTGCCTTTTATACATTGAATAGCAATATTTTGTTCACTGGGGTTTACATTTAGTAACAAATCACTTTTGGTAGCCGTGACACTTTGAGAGAAGTTTCTTGGTTTAACCACCAATGCGTTTCTGCTCTTAACGGCGCCAGCAAACGACTGCGGCTCGTTACGATCCAATTTTGCCTTCTCCGCTCTGTTTCCGATATCATCCAATTTGGGTTGAATTTTCTCAACCACATCATATTGAGTTTTAATCAGTTGCTGCACTTGACTACTCAATTGCTTCATTTCCTCCATGAATGTGTCGAATTTGGCGCTGCTTTGATCAATAATTGCCGCAAAACAAATGCTCTGAATTTCCTCAATTATCTCCTTTTTCATTTTGTCCCATGGTATTACTACATCCGGGCTAGGTTCCCTGATTCTATTGCGGCAGGCATCACAATAAAAGCAGAGGACACGCAACTTTTTCAATTCCATACATCGCACCTCAGATGCACTGAGTTTAGCGCACAGGGAACAATATTTATCTCCACATCGTTCGCAAGGCCACAACGACACCTTACAATCGTCTGTTTTACATTCTTTACAGTTAGTCATACCGATTTAATATTGTAGTCGCACCATAAGCAGGGAAGATTATGAGAAAAGATTAAAGAATGAACAAATAAAGTCCGGACCTGCTTATTCAAAACAAGCCATTGTTACTCTTATCTCTAAACTAGCCGTTCATCGTTCCCGCAAAAAAAGAATGTTTACAATATACGTTCCGGAGATAAGGTTGTTTATTATACTTAATAGGCGATTATTCAATAATCTGAGACCGCACAGTTTTACGAAATAGCACGTTAAAACCGGCGAATTTTTCTCTGGCCGACAGTATATAATACACCGCACACCCACACCTGTAACACAACAAAAAACGCAATTGATCGTACAACCGAAAAGCACCTGCGTTGCCTTTTATCACGTACGTACTAATCTAATATTATCCATTATTATCTTTATTTTAGATGGCCAAGTTATACCCCAAGATTGAGTTCGAGAGAATGATCGTTGATAATTGCACCATGCAAATGGTCTCTAATCCGCAACAATTCGACGTGATGGTCACGCCCAATTTGTATGGCAACATTGTCGATAATTTGGCATCAGGGCTAGTGGGGGGAGCCGGAGTCGTGTCGGGCTCGTCCTATTCGGCAGAATGTGTGGTGTTTGAACCAGTAAGTTCAGATTATTACTTATATAATTGATAATTCATATTTATTTTCAATAATAGTTGATAATTCAAGAAAAGCAAATATTTTTAGATTAAGATATCGGTCATTTTAGGGCGCGAGACACACCTTCTCGGAGGCGGTCGGCAAAAACGTGGCCAATCCCACTGCGATGCTCCTCTGCGCATCCAAATTGCTCAGGCACATCAATATGCCAGTTTATAGTGACATGGTCAGGAACGCGGTCGAAAAGGTGCTTCAAGACGGTAAAGTGCGCACCAAGGACATCGGTGGACAGAGCAGTACTCAGGAATTTACCTATGCGGTCATAAATAACTTGCAAATGCCTCAGGCGTGAGGCACGTTTGATATGGTGCCAATGTAAAGATATTTTTTTATTTATTTATCAGATTTTATGAGTAAAAGATGTATTATTAATATCTCAAATATTTACCTCATGACAAAAACGTAATCTTTGAAGCAAAAGTCTTTAGTATTCTAAACAATAGATTTTGATATAGAGAAGTACATAGCTTGAAAGGAAGTCCAAGCAAGAAGGTTTTATAAAAGAATGTTCTTTTTCGTTTTGCAGTTTTATTCTTGTATTTTGTTTGCGCATTGTAATTGAATGAAGTCGCACTAAGCCAGATCTGAAATTAAGAGCTTCTGATAGAAGCATCCTAGAGAGGGATAACGTTTTCTTCGGGGCGATGGCGCCTGCCAAACAATACTTGATCGATACCCTTACATGCTTAATGTCAGGTTATATGTGAGTATAACTGCACTGAATAATTCTGATAATAAGGTACATTGCTCCGAGTCCATTTAGAGCATAAATCTTCTTTCATGCCCCACCAAATCAAATTTATCCATTGCTTCTTTTACTCATAACAGAACTATATATTTATTTACAGGTTGTGATTTAGTTTTCTTTTTTAGTGTTACTCATTTCGTGTCTTAAGTAAGTAAAAATAAAAGTACATTAACTGACTGGAACAGTTACAACTCCAGAATGATGATATACCCAATTTCATTATATACCAATTTTTTCGATAATCTGGTAGCGGTAAACCAAATAGTATTGTAAAAAGATCTAGGAAAAATTGTTGATAATTAGTCGTTGTAAAGTTTAAAGTAAATTATATAATTTGTTTTATTAACCCATACTATCGATTATTTCATTTCATGGTATGCGATCAGTCTCTCCCTTGGTTAACCCGAAACCCATACAGGGGGGTCTAATTAAAATAAATTAAAATTATTAAATAAATTATTGATGCCTCGTACAACAACAGTACTCACATACGAGATTCGAACCGTTGAATGCGAAACCTATACAGTGACATCAGTTTATAAACCGCCAAGCAAAGATCTTAAACTTGCAATGTCGAATACCTTTGGGAAGCAGAGAACGCAATTTATCATAGGTGATTTTAAATGCCACAGTACCACATGGGGCTACAATAAAACGGAACCTAATGGACAACTGCTGGAAGAGTGGATGGATGCAAATAATTTCTCCCTTCTGCATGACCCAAAGCTGCCGTGCTTCTTTGCCAGCAAAATCTGGAAACGAGGTTGCAATCCTGATAATTATTTCGTTAGCAGCAATATCCATGACTGCTGTATAAGAAGTGTGCACGAAGCCATACCAAAAACACAACATAGGCCTATCAGCATCCAGGTATTTTCGGCGGTTAAAGTTACAAGAATACCTCTTAGGAGAAGATTCAACTTAAAAAAAGGCAGATGGCCAAATTTCTCCCTAGAACTCGATGGAAAAATTTCAAACATTGACCCTATCCCGGAAAACTATCCACGTTTTATAGAAATACTACTCTCTCTCTGGTCGTTTGCTTGGATGTTAAGCGAGTATGGATATTTTTTTTTATGGCAGGGGCACACACACTAAAGGTAGATCCTATGGCGCTCGACGAGCGGTGTGTGTGCGAAGATGTTGATTGACACGGTTCTTGAATATTTGTAGGTTGTAATTAGTGGGAAACAGATGTCCTGGAAGTGAGTTCCACAGTGATGCAGTGCGCCAGACAAAGGAGTTCTGGTAAAGCGATGTTCTAGGTGTTTCTAGTTGTACGACGAACTGGTGCGCTCCTGCCGTCTGTCGGGACTGCCTGACAGGAGTTGCCAGGGGCGGGATTATGCGGGCCAAATCCTGGGAACATATGCCGTGAAAGTATCTGTAAAATAGAGACATCTCGGCCACATGTCTGCGATGTTCCAAACTATCCAGATTCCGGGTCAACTCCGGATCGCCGACGAGACGCACAGCCCTCTTCTGAATGGAATCCAGCAGCTTTAGGGTATGCTTTGGTGCGGCACCCCAGATATGTGAGCAATATTCTAAGCACGGTCTTATTTGCGCTTTGTACAGCAAGAGCAACTGCTGCGGTGTATAGAGTTTTTTGTTGCGAAATAGCGCACCAAGCATCTGGGAGGCTGATTTTGCGATGTTAGCAACATGGTCATGCCATGACATATTGCTGTTGACCGAGACACTCAGCAGCCCGATTTGCGAGGATGAAGGAATGGTCGATCCTGCCATAATGATGTCAGGGCCCGCTGTATTGGCCCTCTTAGTAAACGTTGCGGCTTGGGTCTTTGCTGCATTGAACTGGACCAAATTTCGGTCGCCCCAAGTTTGAACTTTCTCCAGGTCTTGATTAATTGCTGTAATCTGCTCCTGTCTGCGGTGATGAGTCTCAGTCGCTGGTAAGGGTTTTTCTGATCTAAAGTGGGAGACAAGGGTACTGTCATCTGCAAAACTGTAAACAGGATTATTCGTTTCGATCAGCAGGTCATTAATATAGATGAGGAACAGAGTTGGTGAAAGTATTGCGCCCTGAGGCACGCCCGCGTTGATATTGAATGTGTCCATCGACTGCAACATGTAGGGATCGGTTCTTAAGGAAACTGGCCAGCCAGCTGCAGAGAGAGGCGGGTAGTCCCAAGGACGGCAGTTTGTTGAGCAGTCCGTCATGCCAAACTCTGTCGAATGCCTTTGAAATATCCAACGCAATCGCTCGAGACTCTCCGTAGTTTTCAATTGCCCTACTCCATATATGAGTGACATAGGCCAATATATCTCCTGTCGATCTCTCTTTGCGAAAGCCGTATTGATTATCGCTGATTATTCTGTTGCTCTCGAGGTACTTGAGTAGTTGCTGGTTGACTACACGTTCCATGACTTTGGAGATTATTGGAAGCAAGGCAATCGGGCGATAGTTTGATGGCGTGGTTTTCTTGCCTTTTTTTGGAACAGGTTGCACTCGAGCGACTTTCCAAGAGGATGGGTAAATCCCTTTTCTGTAAGAAAGAGAAAAAAGCCTGGAAAAAACGGGTGTTAGTTCGTTGGCGCAGTTCTTTAGCACGATGGCAGGTATTCCGTCCGGTCCTGATGCCTTTTGCGTATCTAGTTCTTTAAGGATTTTGCGAATATCACGATGAGAAAACTTGACTTCTGCCATGGTGGTGTTGATGTTCGGTATAGTGGGGAGAGTCTTGCTTTGGGGCACGTCTAAGGTAGAGTGCGATGAAAACATTTTGGCGAGCATGTTTGCTTTTTCCTTGGCTGTAGTCGCCGTGATGCCACGTTCGTCCGTCAAAGGTGGGAGAGACGTTTTTGTAAAGTTGTTACTTACTGCCTTTGCTACCGACCAGAAATTCCTGGAGCCACTGGGGCATTACAAAAGTTTATTCCTGATCCTTTGATTGTGTTTGTCCTTAGTTTCGTCGATCACAAGCTTGCACTCGTTTCTCGCTTCGATAAAATAATTGCGATTTTCAGCGGTCTGATTTTGCTGCCAGTACTTATAGGCTTGCTGTTTCCTTCCTACAGCTCTTTCGCATCTTTTGTCGAACCAGGGCTTTCCTTTTGATGGTAACTTGATGGAATTTGGGATGTATGCTTCCATTTCTGAGGAGATTACTTGCATGATCTCTTCGCAGCAGTCTGACGGGTCGTCAGTTGCAAAGCAGACGTCGAGCCAAGGAAAATGTAGGTAAAACTGCCTCAGATCGTCCCAGTTTGCAGAATTGTAATGCCAGATTTTGCGAGGCAATGGTGGATCCTTCTGTATGAGTGGCAATTCACAAACCGTTGTAATAAGTTTGTGGTCGGAGGTACCTAATGGCGGACCAACTGTAACCTTGTACTGGTCAGGATTGGTGGTCAGAAAAAGATCCAGGAGGGCGGCGAATTCGCCCCTCTCTGAGATTCGAGTTGGTTCGTCTACAAGTTGAGTAAGCCCGCAACTGATGGCAAATGCTTCAGCCTCTCTACCTTCGTTGTCGGTCTTGTTGTGATGTTTGAGCCAGTTGGTGTTGTGGGCATTGAAGTCTCCCAGAACGATTATTTCTGAACTGGGGTAATCGACCTGTATTGAGTCAAAGGTGGTAGCTAGTGTTGAGAAAAAGCTTTGGTAGGCTCTATCGCTCGGAGGGCGATAGAGACAACATATAAACTTGGTTAATCCCTTGGCGGTGAACTTGAGCCACATGACGTCAAGGTTGTTCGGTTCGAGTGTTTCCTCGCGGTGA
>JAEQML010082282.1:0-10883 GCA_016904865.1 Pissodes strobi
TTTTAATATTACCCAACTATATTTATCATATCCATTACATGGAAAATTATCGGGCTTATTTATGTATACAGATGGGCTTGTTTTCCCACATTAAATTTAACTATATTACCCATATTGCGGATAATTCCATAAAGAAAAAATTTGATTAATTATATTTTATTAAATTATTTTATACATCTAATATTATATCACTCAACTACGGCCCTGTATTTTAATAATTTACCTATAGTACCAATATTGTAGTTTATTGAACTTATATGTTTATATTTAAAATTGTCTATCTGTACACAAATTGCCGATTTTGTTTTACGAAATAATGATTTTTTCTGCTAGTGAAAATTTAATTCATATTTGGCATTTCCTTTTTTGTGTTCGTGTTTTGAGTAACAAAGAAAAATGCCTCACCTTCCCAACAGTAAGTTATAATCTTTTATCCTTATCTTCCCATACTTATTGTCTGTTTTTTTTTCTTAAATAGGCTACCTATGCAAGAGGCGGTACGCTGCAATTATAAAGAAATATAATCGCGATATACTTTTGGTTAGTATTTCAATCCCTTATAAGTTATAACTATATTTTTGTTTCGAAATTATATCTTATATATTTTTTCTTTCTTACTCTCTTTTTAGACGGGCATCGAATATGTTTTTATCCGGGCAGGGCCGGAGGTTTCATGGCCCCCGGAACTTCCATCTGGCCATGTGCCTCTGTACGAGGGGCCTATGTTCGGATTTTTAATTTACATGTCTGTTTGTAATAGGCCGCGGCGCCCTATGGCCCATATATACTATTAAAGTTTTAAAAAAAAAAAAATTTGTTTTGAGTATTATTAATATCTATATATATATTTTTTTTTTCTCTGTTTTACGTACACATTTAACTTATAATCCCTTAACTAGCTTAGTTTAGCCCTTAAAACTTATTTTAGTGAGTGCAACTTAAATCTTAATAATAGTATATGTTATATGAACTCTACTATATTTTACGCTAGTTCTTTTTAGCGCCTTTCCACTGTGTTGTCCCTTACGTCATGGTGGCTAGGTGGCGTTCTTTGGAAACTACAGCGGAAGTAACCATCGTCTGTTTATTCGTGTATCTGCATAGTGTAGCTTTGATTTGGATCGATCTGCCCCATCTCTACTTGCGCAGTTTGCAATTGCGCCGGGGAGTGGTCCTCATTGCGCCCAGTACGACGTGTCGCGTTTTTCTTTTCTTTCAGGTACCTCCATGATCTGAAGATAAAATATATTATAAATATGGTGAACGCTATGCATGTTATGATGAACAAGGCATCATGGTTGTTTATGCTTTGATAAGATTGGGCTGAGGCTGTTTGAAGGATTGCCAATTGACTCGGAAGATGCCTTTGAAACAGAACGTAGGCAAGTACTATAGATAAAATTATATTCCATGTAAACATTATGCTATGACTCTCAATCTGCCAATGATACGACGGGGGTGCCTGTTGTATTTGTTTGATTTTTTGTGCAATTTTTTGTAAGTCTTCTTTGCTAGAAGTTAGGTTTAAGTGGGGTATGGTCAATGACCAATTATGGTTTATACATTCCTCCATTTTGTGAAATTTAGTGGGGCTGGGTATTGAAAGCGGATTTAGTAGAAAAGATTTCAATTTTGTCCATGCGGCTGGTAACAAGTGTATTACTGTCAGTGGTTTGCTGTCAGTTTTACATGGAAACCTTTGCGGGATTATTACTTTGTTATTACTTTTTAGGTCACAATTGCATGGAAGAAAAATTTTCAGGGCCCCTGGAGCAGAGATGTTGTGGGTAATGGGAATATTTTGATTGTTACACTGAAGATTCATATTTTCTTGGGGATGTGTCACCATGAACTCGTCATCTTCTAACTCTGTGACTAGCAGTAGGGTTGATCTATGGCAACGCATGGGACAATGTGCGGTTAGATCTTCTACTGTGGTTCCATGGAATAATTTGGTCGCACATGCTGGTCCTTGAAGTACTCCTCCTGCGAAGCGTGGTAAGTAACATAGTTTGTTATTATACGGATTGCATAGATGTAGCCCTGTTCCTGTTATTTGTCTTGTTTCTTGCTCATGATTTAAATTATTTTTTGTCACTGCTAGATATAGTGTGTCATGTTCGATAATGCATGTTTGTCCTTGCCATGCAAATGGAAAAGTTATTAATTCGAACATTTGCCATTGGTGATTTATATGTTTTACAGGTATTTTTATATGTATAGTAAGTGAGCTTCCTGTTAAACTGCATTCAGCTATTGGTAATTGGTAGTATTTAGATACATCTTGAAATTGTATTGCTAATTCATGATTATTTTGATTAAGTTCCTTGTTAAGATGAATCAGATCGTTTCTCAAGATCTCTGGTTTGACTAAAGATATCGGTATTTGATGATGTTTACAGGCATAGAATATGTCTTGCTTGTGCATTGCTCGGGTGAGTCTTAATATTTTTTTGGATAAGTCTATGTTTGTTTTGAGACTTCCTAATACTACGTTGCGTTGTACCGTTTCTTCTGATATCATATGGTTATCTATATTTTCGGCATACTGCTCCAGAAATTTAATTTTATTTTCTGTAATTTTTAGTGCTCTGCCTGTCTCCTCTTGTGCGGTCTCCATGCTACTGGATTGCTGTCCGAGCATTTTCAATGTAGAGTCCAAACCATCTGTGATGGAGTCCATGCGTTGTCTGAGATGTTCAGTATCCATCACCTTTGAGTCCAATTTTTGTTGAGTAGCCACTCCACAACTCCAGTTGAGTCCATCTGCGATGAAAGACAATGAGATGGCTCGTTTTTTCTTGGATTTTTCTTTTAGGTTTGTTATATTCCAGCTGTTTATTAGCCTATCCAATTCCGTGTCTATAGCTACTGATATGTCTTCCATATATTTTAGTCTTTTACAATTTTCTCCATCTTCGAGGCATTTGAATTTGAATGATGGTGAAACATCTGTGCCGTCTTGCCATTGAATGTTGTATGTGAATGGGATTGATCCTTCGTACGCTATAGTGTTTGGCAACAATTTCCATGTTGCTCCTGCTGATATTTCTACCTCTTGGGTTTCGCTAGGTTGTAGCCAGTATAACAGAATCCTTTGGGTAGTTTTGGTAAGTTTTATTATTATACTATCTTATACATTGATATTGTATTTTTATCTATCCCTTCTTTCCGTAACTCTATGCGTATATGCGGTGGATTGTTATGCAATGAGAATGAATGGTAGAACAAAGAGAACTTCTTGCTTAGTAAGAGTAGAGGGGTGAGGGTAGCGTTGCAGACCCATTTGGCATTTTATGGAAGAAAGTTTTATAGAAATTTTATTTTATTCATTCCACTCTGTAGGTGACCTGTGTTACTGCTAATTTGATATGGAAGAAATTGTGTGGATATTAATTACTATTGATATTATTACCATAATGTACTGTTTTACAGAAGTATGGACTAAGAACTCTACGAGTCCTTGTGACCTACTGGCTTCAATAAGTTTTGGTTAATTTCCATTGCTTAATATTAATTTTATTTTATTAGTATTATTAATTTTTTTTTTCAGATATCAATTGTCTCGCTGCTGCTGTTCAAATTACGTCTGACTGTATTTACCTTCCACTATTTAGATATTGTTTGCAATTGTATTGCCCTTTGCTAAGCCTTTTTTTTATTATTTTGCCTTAAGCATTTCTCTGTTTTTAAGGTCTGGTTTCTTGAAAAACTTGAATGCTTCGGGTGTATATCAGGATAGCTATTCCACTGTTTTCGGAGTACTCGAGGGACTGCTGATGCCTGTGCACAACTGCACCTTCTGAGATGATTGAACCAAGCTCGCAAGGATCTGGTAACTTGGTAAATTGCTATGTTTTTTATCACTTATTATTTAAATATTTTTTCTCATATATTTATATTGTTTCTCTATACAGCCATATATATCTATATATATACTTTTATTACTAATTTCTTTATTTTACATTCCTCTATTTTAGGTTTCCTTATTATGTACTTAATCTGTAGGCACTCTATTCTATCTCCCTTTATTTATAATTAATTCATTAGTTTTACTACTTCCTTATTCTTTACTTTATTCTATCTATACTTAATTTATTAGCATAACTACTTCATTGTATATGTATGCTTTATTTTTAAACTCATATTATATATACATCTTCATATATTTCCTCAATTGTTTCAACTTTTTTATGTTTCTCCATAAAATTGCCTTTTTAATTCTCCAATTATTTCACCTTATTTATGATTTACATACACAACCTTTGCTTATGTATGCCTCTTATCTCATAAACATCTTCTCTATTTCTTCCACTTATGTATGCTTCTTCTATACTCCTTATAGACATTTCTTTCTTCTTCTTTATTCTTCTCGGTTTACATAAACATTTCTTTCTTTATGTAAACATTTCAAATGAACTTCTGCGGTACCAAAATTTGTGCTGAACTTCCTTATCGTTAGTCTAGCTATTTCAGTCCTTACGCTCAACTTTCCGCTGCCTAAAATATTTACTGTGACGTTCCTTCTTAGATAATTCGTCGTTGCAATTTCTTTTAGGCCGGAGAAGACTTTAGATCCATTTACTTGTGCTCTGCTATATATATCTTCACATTTGTTTCTCTTATTTATTTTGCATACTAGTTTTCTCACATATAGTTTACATTTTAATACCACTTATTCTAGTTCTCCTCTGCATTTATACTATGCCAATTCTTCTATGTATATTGTCTATTTCTATATATCTATATACCTCCCTAACCTCCTAAGTGTCTTATATAAATAATTTCCTACGTGCTCTTGGACTTTATATTACAATTGAGGCCTATCTCCACCTATTAGAGCTAATACCCTTTTTTCGAAGTCGTTGGTTTCACTGTCTTCTTTCTGCATACATAATTGTGTAGACGTTAGGTTGTCCGTATCCTCTTCTTCACTGTTGCCTCCTTCCTCGACATCGTCGTTACAGATAGGAGCTGTCTCAATCCATGGGTCATGATACGGCAACATTCTACTGACGTGAACAGTGTCTGTAACCTTTTTCCTTCCTCCAATTTTTTCTACTTCATAGTTTACTTCCCCCATTTTTCTCAATATTTTATATGGCCCAAACCACCTTAACAACAGTTTTTCGCTACGTCCCACTTTTCTTATAGGGATAAATATTTTTACTTTGTCTCCTACTTGGAACTGTAGATCTCTGTGTCTGTCGTCAAATCGTACTTTATTTTTTTCCTGACTCTTCTTTATATTTTCTGCTGCTATTGCCCTTATTGCTAGCGCCTTTTCCCTGATTTGTAAAGTGTCAGTTTCTGTCTCACTATTTGTTAAAACTGCCTCTACTGGAAGTGTAGGTTCCCTTGCAAAGGTTAGCATGAATGGACTAAATTTTGTTGTATCCTGTATAGCTGTATTATATGCAAATGTTATGAATGGGATATAACTACACCAATCTGTTTGCTGAGTATTGCAATATAAAGAAAGCATGTCTGCAATGGTTTCGTTTAGCCTTTCGGTTAGGCCATTGCAGCATGGGTGGTAAGCTGTGGTAAATTGACTTCTTACTCCCATTATTCGTCCTATTTCTCTTACTAGGTCCGACTGAAAAGTTTTACCCCTATCGCTTAATAATGTCCTTGGAATCCCATGCATTAGAAACACTTTTTCTAACAAAAACTTAGCTACTGGGCCGGCCTTTCCATTAGGCAGTGCGGCTGTGATGGCGTATCTTGAAGCATAATCCGTTGCTACGACTATCATAGTCTTTCCTTGGTTGCTTCTTCGAAATGGACCTAGCAGGTCGATTCCCAGTTTATCAAATATTAGGCTTACTTGAATTGGTTGTAATAAGCCTGGTGTTTTTCTATACTGCTGTCCTTTCCTGGCCTGGCAATCTGGACAACCTTTTATGTATTTCTCAATATCTTTAAGCATTCCTGTCCAGAAAAATCTGTTTTTTATTTTGTCCAGCGTTTTTGTAAGTCCTAAATGACCGCAGGTGGGTGACGCGTGCAACTCCCACATTATCTCTTCTCTCATACTTTTAGGTACTACCAGGAGGTTTTGTAGGCCTTTTGAGCCAGAGTTTACTTTGTATAGAGTGTTGTCTATTATTCTAAAGTTTTTTGATCTGCGTCGGGTTGCTATATTTATATTGCTATCATCTGGGCTTAGTATGGCTTGCTTGAGTTGCTTAATTTCTGGATCTTTTTCCTGTAACTCGTTCAACTCTTCCGTTTTAAGGGCGAATGTTGATAGTTCATCCAGATCGTTTTCGTTTTGTTGTTGTGCTGGAAATACTGGATTTCGAGACATACAATCGGCGTCTTTGTGTGCTTTGCCGTTCTTGTATTCTACCGTATAATCGTATTCTGCTAATTTCAGTGCCCACCTCGCTAAACGTCGATTGTTCTCTTTTATTGAGTGCAACCAGCAGAGTGCATGGTGGTCAGAGACGATTTTTATTGGTTGTCCATATATCAGATGCCTTAAGTATCCTATTGACCAAACCACCCCTAATAACTCTAGCTCACTTATAGAATAATTTTTCTCGCAATTTGATAAACTTCGGCTTATGTAAGCCACTGGATGTGCCGTTTTGGTTTCATCTTCTTGCAGTAGAATGGCCCCAATTCCGTTCGTTGATGCGTCAGTTCGTAGGAACGTTCCTTTTTCTGGATTAAAATGATGTAGTACTGGAGCTGATATAAGTTTATCTTTTAAGTTTTGGAATGCTTCCTCTTGCTGTGTTCCCCATATGAATTTTGTTGCCTTTCTTGTTAACTCGTGTAGAGGACGTGCGATTGTAGAAAAATTTTGTATAAATTTTCTATAGAAATTACATAATCCTAAGAAGCTTTGCACGTCCTTAACTTTTTTGGGTTTTGGGAAGTTTTTAACACAGATTATTTTGTCATCATCTGGGAGAATGCCCTCCTCACTGACTTTAAATCCCAGAATTCGTATTTGTTTTTTGAGGTACTCACACTTTTTTGGTTTCAATGTTAGGTTGGCTTGTCGCAGCCGTTCAAACACTTTTCTGAGTTTTTCTATATGTTCTTCTACTGTGCGTGAAAAAATAATAATGTCATCTAGATAAATTAACACTTCCTTCCTTCCTTCCTTTATTTCATGTCCCAAAATACCTTATCTGCCAGTTCTTGGAACGTGGCCGGAGCGTTGCATAAACCAAAACTTAGTACATTGAATTCATATGAGCCGTGCCCTTGTGCCACAAATGCCGTGTATTGTTTAGATTCCTCTTCTATTGGGACTTGCCAATATCCTGAGAACATATCTAGGGTGCTGAAGTATTTCGCATCTCCTAAATATGTTAGAATATCATCTATTTGCGGTAGAGGCCAGTTTGATTTCTTTATACATTGATTAATTTTCCTATAATCGCAACAGAACCTTGTTTTTCCATCCTTTTTCTTGACTAATACTACAGGGCTCGCCCAGGGGGAATGGCATGGTCGTATGACGTTGCTTTCTAGCATTTCGTTTATCTGTTCATCAATGATTTTTCTTTCTTTTTGCGACACTCGGTATGGTCGGCTTTTTATTGGCTTCGCGTCTCCAATGTCTATGACGTGTTTTGTAAGGTTAGTTTTTCCCATGTATTTTGCTGATTTTGCAAATACGTCGTTATATTCTGATAATAGGTCTTCTAATGCCTTTTTTGTCTCTTTATGAGAAATGTTTTGTAAGTTGTGATCTTGCAAGGTTACTATTTCATCATTCTCCAGGCCTTTTTCCTTAAGGTTTAAACTTAAAGTAGGTTCCATATTGGGCTCTGTTTCTTCCAATAATGCCAAGGTTGATCCTTTATATAATTTTACTGGTTCATTTGATCTTGCACCTACTTTTACAAAAAAAAATTTCGCCATCTGTATACATATGTGACTGAATGGTTAATCGTTTCGATGCAAGCCAGTCTGAGTTGTATCTGCAACTCCAAACTGTTGATCCCTCTTTTAATTGACCCATTGCTTGTATTTCCAGTGTTTCCACTTTGTCTTTCTGTATGACGTAATCTTTTGCTAACCCTAATTTGCAACATTTGGCGTTATATTCTACATTTATGTTTAAAATTGGCTCCGTGTCATCTGTGACATATTCGTTTCGCAATCCTGGCTTGCATATTAAAACTTTTATTTGACCTTTCTTAAAAATGTCATAGATAATTTTCTTTAATAAATCCCATTCTGAAGAATCTAATTTCCATCCTTTACGTGTTATTGCAAGTGTTTTTATATGTTTCATGTTTAATTGTTTATAAAATTTGGCTAAACTGTCATATAGTTTCTCAAGTTTTGGCTTTTGTTTATATATATTCCTGATGTGTAAAAAAAATGCTGTTTTATCCTTATTTTGTATCATTGTTGTGCTGCCTAATTTGGCTTTCGGTCTATTTTTTTATCTTTGGGAATACCTTTTTAAGTTGTTTTTGTACTGTTCTGTGTGTTACAAAGGCTGTTGTTATGCCATAGACTAAGGCTATATTTTTTGGTAAGTTGGAGGTGCCCGGCACCTCCACCACGTGTCACGAATAGTTTTGAGGGTAGCGCGTTTTATTTAAAGATTTGACTTCTCAGAGAAGAGCCTCGTCGCGATTAGTACAATGACGGGGTCTCAATGCTTCCTTTAATCTACCACTGAATGTTCTACTCGTGAGGACACGCCTTGTTTAGCGTGCCGGGGGGTAACTGAGGTAGACCGGTATCGCGTTACGTGGGGTAAGAAGAGATGATAAAGTAAGCACGTTTAGCTTATAACAATAACAATGTATTAACGATAAAACTTTAACAACAATTATTGGTCAGAGAAAATGAGATTCTATTATACCCGATTACTACGGTGCGCATGTTTTCTCGATTTGAGGTACTGTTCATAGGTCCTTGTTTACTGTCTTATAATTTATAGTTTTTCTTAAGAGCTGGGTTTTATTTAAGAGCACTAAGAGCTTTCACTAAACTTTTTAACTGACTATTTAGACACTTGTCTTTCTCAACACTCTGACAAACTTCTTGTCAAGACTTTACTATGGAGGTTGTGCAACCCCTGGTCCTAGCAGTCGTCCAGTAACTAACCGGTACCAGGTTAGGTAGGAAAGGAATTGAACCTAAAGCAGTCGTATGACTAACTCTAGGAGCGGATAGAACCCAGAAGGCAGTCGTCAAATGACTAACCTTGGGAGCTGGAGGTGAGATCAATGTCTGCCGAACTGAGGGTTCGGTAGCGTATTTATATAAAACAAAGTGATGATCATTGCATGCATAAGGTTCAAAGTCGCTCCCGTTGATTGCTCGCGTTGTTTATAGTTTGCCTTTAATGTTTATATAACAATCTCCAAGTTCAAGTTCAAACTTTCGACAGGGTGATATTTGTTTAGTAGCTTATGCATTTTAGTAGATTACAATATACCAGGTGTTGCATCGGAAAACCGTCCATAGGAAATCCCATGCAAATTTTAATACCTCCTAATATTATCTCCCCTATTCATTTTAGAGCAAACTTATATTAGACTTTTTTGAAGGTCCTTGTATGGTAGACTCCCATGTAATATATGAATAATTTTCATTTAGCGAATTAAGAGGTATTTTGAAAAATGTTTCCTAAAATTTGTGGTACAAAAATGCGATCCTGATAATTTTCTCAATGAAACCATCAGCAGGTGTCAAATTATAATAACTGTCAAACAATTTCATATTTTATAGTAACTATTTGTCTTTATTTGTTAAAAATGCTCTACACAACCGAAGAAAAAGTAACCATGATTAAATGGTACTGTGCCGGTAACAGAATCGGGCAAAGACCGATTGCCGGAGCCGAAGAGCACGAAAATAACGCGGATTTGGAAATCCTTCTTCATGTCGAGGAGAATAGTGGCCTTAGCACCAGTTGTCTTGGTGAAATTGTGGATAAGTGTCACACCACAGTGTGGCGTAAACTGAGAAAATATAAATATTACCCCTACAAGTATCAAAAATTACGAGACGGAGATGAGTTTCGAAGAGCTGAATTTTGTTTTAATGTAATGCAAAGAGCCAATAATGACCGAAGTTTTTTGCGCAATATCTGTTTCACGGATGAGTGTACGTATACGCTGAACAATGGACCTAATTCTCACAACCTCAGGTATTGGAGCAAAACAAATCAACACCGCTTTGTTGAAACAAGGACACAATAGCCCCAAAAGATTAATTTGTAGGCGGGTATTCTGGGACATCATATTATTGGATCATTTTTTTTGGAAGGAAACTTGACTGGGGAATCTTTTCTCGAATTACTACAAAATTACATTGGGCCAGCACTGGCAGAAAATGCTCCGGAAAATGAAGAGACCTGGTTTCAGATGGATGGCTGTCCTGCACACAATATACTAGCAGTTCGTGAATACCAGCAGAACGCCTACAATGGGCACGTAATCGGAACAAATCACACCATTGGTTGGCCAGCCAGATCGCCCGATCTTTCTATGAACGACTTCTTCTTGTGGGGACACCTGAAAAGTCGCATTTACAAAGAAACCCGTTACCAAGACTTGGAACAATTAAAAAATATAATTTCTGCGGTTTGTGCACAAATTTCCCCTCAACAGCTTAGCAACTCAAGAATGGAATTTTATGACCTAGGGTACTGTTTAGCAGTAAATGGGGGATTATTTGAACACCTGATTCAGTAGAATAAGCAAATTGTATTTAATTGTTGTTGCTATTTCTTTGTTTTTATTGTTTAGGATGATTAAAGTTCCTTTTTCTGCTATTGTGTAGAACATTTTTACTAAATAAAGACAAATAGTTACTATAAAATATGAAATTGTTTGTCAGTTATTATAATTTGACATCTGCTGGTGGTTTAATTGAGAAAATTATCAGGATCG
>JAEQML010082285.1:0-10883 GCA_016904865.1 Pissodes strobi
GAAACGTAACGAATTAGTTTCAGGTAATTTTTTACTTGAAGCTAAGTTTACTATTATATATTTACAGCTTCTTGGCAGGCCACACGTAACAGATCCAACTCTGTGCTGCGCTATTAGAAATAAATACAACTGAAAAGACGAGAGCTTCTTCATGTTGCAACATCGATATATTGAGTGTGCTTATTATAGTTCATCCCCTTGTAAAAATATCAAACCATTTCAGAATTAAAGTCAATATTTCCACATCGTGAGTTGTGTGGAGATTTCGCTCCAAGTAGACTGAGTACTCATACTTTGTATGAGTAGAAGAAAAAAAATGTTGCGAAACTCTGCAGGAAGCAGTTTTTCCACCTTATACTAAAGGAAAGTATCATCTTCCCTTCCTAGTCAATTTAGATTAAGTATAAAGTAATTTTCCTGAAAAAAATATTGAGTAAAGCTTTTTAAAGTGAAAATAAAGGTAAAACAAACACGAAACACAACTTGCAATGCGTCACTTTGAGCCAATTTATCTTACTTTACGGTGAAAGTTAATTGCGGACATCTACTACCATAAAATGCCATATTATTTCGGTTTTGTTGAGTTTTCTTTAATGTAGCATTCGTTAATATTACTTTTATTTCTTGGAATCGTCTGAATTGTCATCTTCGTTTAACGTTTTGCCTTACGCCGTCGTGAGTAAGCCGCTTTCCATTAGTACTGCGTTTTGACCCGCTAGGGATGGATACTCCGATCAGCCACGTATCGACTTCTGATTTATTTGAAATTTGTTTTTCGGACCGCTTGCTATGCGTTAATATTGAAGATTGGGTTAGTTTCAGTTAGTATGGTATATAGCATGCTTACCACTGTCGCAATGCCACATAGTCAAATGGAAAGAAAAATACCAAAACCTAAGTGGTTAGAGATCTCGGTTGACGTCATTGCTCAGGGGAGCAGACTGTCGGGAAAACTTGGATTGGATTTTTGGAAGGAGCCTGTACGAGTCAGCGTAGCATCTGCTGCGATTTCCATGAGACCGGTAGCACTTCGGGGCGTTAGTCATGTATATTACTCACACTAAGGACAAATACCGTCTTCCCTTCCTAGTCACCACATGGAACTATTTGTCAATGTAGACTAACTATAAAGTAAATTTTCATTTATCTTTGTAAGGAAATACTTTATATCAATGAGCTTAGGCATCCACACACCCTCGTAGCTCCAGAACTTCAATCTGTCCAGATTAGCGACCGACAAGAAACTTCCTACGTGGAGATTAAATAAATTACTCCGTAAAACAAAAGAGATGAAATGTCCTTTTAGAGGGTTAATTCGTATTATTCACGTGGAACTCCCGTCATTTATCAAAATCTCACTTTCATTCCGCCCGAATTTGAAGTGTTCTGATGAGGTATTATCCTAAACATAATAAATCGTTCGGTAAAATATATCGACTAAGTCATGGAGGGCACCTTTTGTTGAGGATTGTAAAATTCGGCGTTCGTCGCGACGGCCTTTTTGACTTTGCGGAACTCCCTTTATTAATGGAACACCTGGAATTTGATATAAACTTGTTAAGGGGGAGATGGAACTATTAGAAGAGTTACTGAGCACTTTCTAAGTGCAAATTTCCTGTTATTGATTATTAGTAGAGACTGTAATCAAGTTAATCAGTTTATAGAATTTAAATGAGGTGAAAAACCATGATTGATTTTGGGAAACTCATTCGTCGTGTTTCTATTGTCCATTTAGATGGAGAGTCGGTCAAAGATAGCTTAAGGGGCTTCAGGTTAATTAATGCTTCCCCTAAGGGTTAGGCAGAGCGAAACGTTGTGAATAAATCCCGATTTTACCAATAGACATGATAATATAGGCGGCCCTAGTTTATATCTAACCTAATTCAATTGATGTCTCATTATATCTGGGGATTCCTGAATAGAAAGTCATTATATACTTGTCTAGGAACTGGCTGATTGAACTTGCAAAGCATAAAAAAGGTTACGATGGTCTGGGTACTGGTACACTCGGGTGTACCTGGAATCGAGGTCGCTGAGGCCTTAGCCAGAGAAGGCTCCGTACGTAGTGGGGATCGCCCAGAGTGTTAGAGAAAGAGCTTTGGAGGCCTGGACGGAGGGTCTGGCCGAAAAGGTATGGCGGACGGCTTCGGGGATGAGACAGACGAGGCTCATGGGCCCGTGAAGAGGGGTTGTTGTGCATATCTAGGGAGCTGTGCAGGGCACTGGTAGGGTTCTACACAGGGCACTGTAGGCTTAGACGGCACCTGATTCTGCTGAGAATTGCAGAGGAGGGGGAGTGTAGGTGGTGCATGGAGGACGATGAGACCCCATACCATCTACTTACGGAATGCCCCCACCCCCACCTTTGCGTAGGGCGCGACGCCGATCGAGCCAGATTCAGTGCGTCGCCGTAGTGTTAGTCTGAAGGAGATGCGGGCTTTCTTAAGGAAGACCGGTATCCTGGAGGTTCTCTAATGGGGACTGGGGGAACAACGAGCCAATTTGGTCGCTAAGCGTAAGGCCCGCTAGGGGCCATCCCTTTTGATACTGATACTGAATCTGATTCTTGTGGCGCATTAACACGTTAAATTCTTATCGGGTTGTCCAAAATCGAGATCAAAGTGAGGACACCATATAAATGCATTTGCACCCAATGACAACATTGCAACCTTCAAACACCAACAAGGCCACCTCAGATTATCGCAATGTCATCAAAGTCAAAGACATTTAGGGTTAAATGAATGAGGCCAAGGCCAAGGTCAAGGTCACCTTGGAAAAAAGGACTTGGGGGAGCCGTCTCCGTCCAAAGTATCCTACTGCTTTCAGTAAAATTCCCCTAAAATTTAGATATTTTTGTATAATTTTTTTTTCAAAAATACTTTAACTGGCTCCCAATCTAAAACATGTGTGTCAAGGCAAACTAAAGGAGTAAAAAATATAAAAAGGTCATATTAAGTTAAACATATCAAAACATATGTCGAAACCTTATCGATAGCTTTTTTTGCTAGTGATAACTTTTGTTCAATAGGTTAGAATCTACAAAATAGCAAAAATTTACTGGAAGCCATTTCCCAGGCCATTTCTCATAAAACGTGTGCTAAATCCTTTGATTTGATTTAATATCTGATAGGAAATCAGTTCGATTAGAGCTTAAGCTGGGTTAAGGAACGTAAGTTTCTTTTTGCCGAGATAGATCAGATTGATAACATCGGACGTTTTTAGGGATAGAGGTGGACATTTTGATCTCGCAGCATTAGCGCCACTGGTTGTATGCATCGAGCTTTTTGTATATTCAAAGGATATTGCCAACTTTGGGAAATTTCTTAATTTCTGGGAATATTTTGTAATATAGATAAAAATAATTTTTATATTTGTTGCGAAATTCAAATTACAAGAAGCAAGTCAAGATTTTGGGTTGATAAGACAATGATATTTTTTGTTTGTTCACGAAAGAAGTGAGTAAATTCGTGGGAATTTAATTCGAATTAAGGCATATATTGAATTTAGTAAACAAAGATGACACTATTGATCTCGATTTTCGAATTCTCTCCTTTTTCTAGCGTGGCGAAAAAGGATGGAAACACCGAAATATGTATAAACCAAAATTTTCCCAAAAAAAAAACGCATAGAGTCGTCAATTATATTTTTAATTTTGAGGTATTTTAAAACAAATTAGGAACTCTCAAAAAATTAGAGGGCCTAACAACTTTCGAATTTCTCAAAAAATGCTGAGATACTCATTCATATATTTGCATACCGTATAGGTACCTAAATTTAACTTTGTTGGAAATTTTGGCGCTTGAAAAGGAACAATTTTGCGACTAGGCTCCTGTAGAACGATTTATCTAGCGATACCAATTTCCGGAAACTTTAATTCTTGGTTTTCGAATCTTTCAAACCGGAAGTTGATGTTAATGGATAGACCAGTAAAAACTAAGGCAAGAGAGTGCAAACCATTTTGCAATAAATATATTTCCCTCAGGTTACATGCATAGTGATTATTTAGTATTTTAAATTTTTCCACAAGATCGCCCCTAGTTCTTCTTTCCTTTAACGTTGTAAGGTTCAACTGTGCTAGTCGTTCCACATAAGGCAAGTCTTTAAGTTCCCAGTTGATTCCCAGATTTGTTTCGATACTGATATTATTTTTGTTTGCTCAAAGTTAAGTTTTGGATTGTTTTTACCAATATGCAAGACAGTGCATTTAGTATCGTTCAGGGGCATTTTCCATTCCAGCGTCCATTTTTTAATTTTGTTTAAATCAGCCTGCAAATCAGCAAACTGAAGAAGTGGATTCACATAAACTTTTCCGTCATCTGCAAATGAATCATTCCTTGTTTTAAGCGCGTGATAAAGATCGCTTAAATATACAATGAACAACAGTGGCCCCAGAACGGATCCCTGAGGGACACCACTGCATACCAGGTGATCTTGTGAGAGTGTAGAATCCACACGCACCTAGAACTGCAAGAAAGCCCTCTCCAATCAGCTGTAGGGGATTATCCCTGACTCCATAATGGTTTAGTTTGTAGTTGTCGTGGTAGATGACATCAGTTGGTTCTTGATTATCATCCGCTAATGTCCATTCGTTGAGTCTAATTAAAATGTTTGTGAATTCAAATTCAAATTCAAATTCAAAAAATGCTTTATTGTACAAAGAGTAAATATTACCCTCATTTACAAAGCTGGAAGAAAAATCAAAAACACAAAGGAACTAACATGACAAACTAATATTATAAAAACAGACAGAGAAAATCAATAAAAAATAATAAATCAAGACAAACGCATTAAATTTACATGGGTCACTAAATATAATTTAAAAAATAAAACAAGTATGATAATATAGCTGGAAATAAAAGAATCAATATAGGACAATTTTAAAATTACATCTAATAAAATTTACTCGAATTTAACAATTAACAGTCAATCAAAGTCATCTTCAGTCTATATAAAATTCGTCTAGGCTATAATATGCCTTGTTTAATAAAAAATTCTTAACAAGTCTACTGAACTGCTTATCACTAGTAACATTTTTAAATTCTAAAGGCAAGTGATTGTATATTTTGATCCCCTCATAAATTATTGAGTGTTTCGCAAGAGAGCGCTTGGGGATGCACAGACTTAAATTATTACAGTTAAATCTTGTCCTATGTACATTGGTATGGGATTCATTGGATCCCTTGTACTTCTTACGAACCAACTGAGAAGTCAATAATATAAAAAGACAAGTCAGTGTCAGTATCCGTTCCCTAATAAAAAGTGGCTTACAATGGTCAACCAAACCTGCCCCACACAAAAATCTTACAGCCCGCTTCTGCAATACGAAAACTGACTGCAAGAGATAGAGGCTAGCAAACCCTCAAAATTGGATCCCATACCTTAGATGTGATTCAACTAATGCAAAATAAACATTTTTTGCTGATTTTGAGTCTAGTTCGTTGCGAACCAATCTAACAGCATAACAGGCAGAGGCCAATTTTTTTTTTAATGTCGCAATATGTAAATCATGCTTTAGGGCAGAATCAATACAAACACCCAAAAATTTGGTACAGTCTTTATTTAAAATTTGTTGCCCATTCAATGAAGGACTTGAAATAGCCCCACGAAATGTAATCAGGTTAGTCCTACTGATATTAAATGTAAGCTTGTTTGCATCACACCACCCTTTAATAATGCTTATATCCTTATGAATTGTCTCTTCTAAAATGGTGTTATTTGTTCCTAGCCACAATATTGTGGTATCATCAGCAAACAATGTAATGGATCCATTAATGCTGATGAAAGCTAAGTCATTTATATATACAAGAAACAATAAGGGACCAATCACTGACCCCTGTGGAACCCCAGAATTAATGCTGTGCACAGATGAAACCTTGTGTCTCCCACTTACTACTTGTTTTCTTCTCATTAGAAATGACTCAAGCCATTTAAGAGCATATCCTCTAAAACCATAACAAGACAGCTTCTGCAACAGTATTCCGCGATCCACACAGTCAAATGCCTTAGAAAAATCGCAAAACACTGCCGCAGCCAACTGTCCCTCATTGAGACCCAAGTACAGTCTCTCCAAAAGATTGAATATTGCGTCGCTAGTACTACTCTTATCCCTAAAGCCAAATTGATTTTTATTTAGTAATTTATGTTTTTCTAGAAAAGAAGTCATCCTATTTTTCACGATTTTTTCAACAATTTTCGAAAGTGTTGGAAGCATTGAAATTGGTCGAAAGCATGATGGATCAGTGGAGTTACCTCCCTTAAAGAGTGGTTTTACAAAAGCCGTACGCAAGCTTTCAGGAAAGATACCCTTATCAAAAGAGATATTTATACTCTCACAGAGTCCTGTAAGTGCTGAATCAGGAAGATTTTTAAATAGTCTCAAAGAAATACCATCAATACGAGCTAAATTTTTATTTCTCATTTTTCCCAGAATATTCTTAATTTCCTGGACGTCTGTATGGTAGAGGCAAAAGGACTCCCTCACAGAAATGTTTTTTAAATAGGACATTGGTTCAATATTAGTACTTATATTTTGGCCCAATGTCTCTGCAATTGTACAATAATAATTATTAAGAATATTAGGATCCATGTCTGCTTCACAACCACTTTTATTATTACAGCTTCCCGTTAAATCATTAACTATCTGCCAAATTTCTTTTGATTTATATTTTGAATTAAAAATTTTATTATAATAGAATGCTTTTTTAGCTGATAGGATCACTTTTCGGTATATAGATTTATATTTGCGAAATAGATTACATACAAACTCAGAAGGATTATATTTTCTTAGGGTATGCAAAAATCTAAGATTTTTTGCAGATATTTTAATTCCCTTAGTTACCCATGATTTTTTTGTTTTCTGTTTTATTACTCTTAAAGGAAAACTCCTATCCAACAATTTAGAAAGCATGATATTAAATTCATTTAGGGGGTCAGAGGAATTCTTTATTATGTCCCGATTAATTTTATTGCAATCCCTTTTAAATTTGGTAAAATTGGCCTTACTATATATCCTACCCTTTTTTATGATTTTAGTTTTTTTAATGTTTAAGTTGACAGTAGATAAAATAGCCTCATGATCAGATAAGGCAGATGGTACTGTACTCGTACTGCAAGAAACACTATCATTAAAATTAATGCAAAAATAATCAATTAAAGTTCTCGATAAGCTAGTTACACGGGTTGGATCCTTCACCATCATCTCCAAGCTAAACGAACAAAACAATGCAGATAGGCTTTGCATGTGACTAGAATATTTATCTAAATAATTAATATTAAAATCTCCCGCAACCAATATTCTTGCTTTCACTGGCAGAAGAGATAACAAAGTCTCCAACCTATGCAAAAAATCTTCAACTCTACTGCGCGGAGGCCTATATATACTTAACACATACATATTAATTATTTTAAAAAATACCAGTGAGAATTCAAATTCACTTTCCAATATCAAGCTGTTATGTTCAATCACACTACAAAAGTGTCCCTCTCCATACAAATCTTCACGAACCAATATTGCTGTGCCTCCCCCGATTGAATTACTTCTACAGAATGAGGAAACCATTACATATCCAGAAATATTATGTGGTTCCCCTACTTTTAACCAGTGTTCCGTTAATAATAAAATTGAGGGGCATCTATGATACTCCAAGAAGATAACTAATTCATTAACCTTATTACGCAATGATTGAATATTCAATACAAGACATGACACACTGCTATTACCTGAATTTATGTGATTGGATACGCCGGGCCTGGTTCCTCTAAAAAAAAATACTTCATCAGAATCCGAGTCTGAATCCGAGTCATCTGATAAAATGGGAAGAACCTTACCAACAATCTGATCCGCTCCAACATTTGCTTACTTCCTTGGAGGAAAGCCATGTTGTTGTTCGGGAATAACATTCGTCGCCAGGAAAAATTCTGTAAGAACCTTTGTTATTATTTTTCCATGCATTTACATAGGACATTTGTAAGGCTGATTGGTCTGTAATTTTCAGCATGTTGTTTATTTCCTTTTTTATAAATTAGAGTAACTATGGCGGCTTTCTTCCACACTGCGGGAAACATTCCTGTACTAATATTATTGCTAAGCAGGTTAGATAGTGGCTCTTTTATAGTTTTCACACAGTTCTTTAGAAATACCGGTGGGATTTCATCAGGCCCTGGACTAGGGTTAGGTTTGAGTGATTTAATTGCATCCTCCACTTTTTTTGGTGTAAATATAATATTGCTAATTTCCAATCTGGAGGAGGTCTGTAAAGAAAGCGTTGGCATAGCCGGGTTTGGGTCCAGTCTTGTGAAGACACTCTCGAACTGATCTGCAAATTACTCTCCAACTTTCAAACTTGATTCCTTTGGTTGTTGGGTGGTTTTGTCAATAATTATGCTGAAATTGATATGTCTGGAGTTACGAGGAGGGTACGATTTATGTATGAATAGAACAGTTTATTATTAGTTAATAGATTGTGTTCATAAGTTCTTCTAGCTGACACTATGCATATTTTAGTTTTATTATTTTGTTGTTGATATTTTTGACAGTTTTCTTCAGTTTTACTATTCTTATATTTACGCCAAAGATCTCGTTTCTTCTGGATCTCCTTAAAGACTTCCCTGGTCAGTTTCTGGGTCTTAATGAAGTGTTGTTGTGGTTGTTGCTTCATAAATGTCTTCTATACTAATTGTGTTTGCTGATTGATGTAGTTGTTGTTGAAGTGTGTTATTGACAGCTTCATAGTCCACTTTCCAAAACTGCTTTTTATAGACCTTGTGAGTAGGTTGTGCGATTACATGGAGCTGAGTTTTGGCTGTGAAAACTATGTGGTCACTTTTCCCCAATGGTGCATGTTGTTGTATATCATAGATATGCTTTTTCTCATTTGTTACAAGTAGGTCTAAAAGTGATATTTGCTCATTTCGTATTCTAGTTGGAAAATTGATATGCTGGTATCCGCTATGATTTTTGTAGCTTTCCAAGAAGCCATAGCTACATTGGTTATGTGGATGAATCTCCAGTCTATCCCAGATAATTTCTATTTTGCACTTGAAGTCTCTCATAATAAAGACAGGTTCTTTCAACATCATGGCCCTCTCAACAACTAAGTATTAGACTTAGATTTTGTTCCTCAGTTGTTTTTTGCTTTGGTCTGTAAACACATGCTATCAAGAATTTGACATTGCTGATTTTGACTTCAAGCCAAAGGGATTCGACTGCACCAGTTGTTTGAAATTGTTGACTTGTCACTACATGCACCTTATGCCTCGCAATATTGGTTTTGACAAAAACACAGACACCCCCCTCCATCTGTTTCTCGGTCTTTACGTAGGGTCGCGTATTCTCGTATTTGTATAAGACTCTCCTCTTTATTTTCGTTCTTCCAGTTCTTTAGGGACAGTTTTTAGGTATGTTCTTTGAAAAGGAGGTTGATCTGCTTTAAAGTAAATATTTTCTTCATTAATTTTGTTCTTATTTCGCAGTATTTCTCTAGCTACAGTTGGTGATAAGGTAATAATTCTTATTGGTCTGACCTTACCCTGTGCAGGTGCTCCAAGCCGGTAGACTTTATTATCATGCTTTTGAATATCTCCTTTCACTCTTTTAACCATCTCCACTGCCTTGCTCAGATCTAGTTCGTGTACATTTTCATGTTGTTCTGAATTATTCTCCTTTATTTCAAAAAGTAGGATATTTGAGGCACGTCTTTCTCGTTCAGCCATTTCACATAGCGTTGGTTCAACTGTCAGGCTGGTTTCACTTGGGGTATGTGTCTTCGATACAGCCGTTGGTGTACTTTGTTGTGTTGTTATCACCACATTCAGTTTTTCGACTTGTTTTTTTAAATCCCAAATGTCCGCTACTACCTGTGCATATGTTGGAGCATTATTTTCAACCTTGTGTTTCAGTTCTAGCATTTCCCTTTCTAAGTTAGTGATTCTAGATTCTATCGTGCATTTTTGGCAGGTCTTTGACATTAGTGTTAAATAGCCCCCTACACTCTGTACAAAAGTATTAAACAGTTTCGAGTGCTACATAGCACTCTTATCTCATTTGAGGTAAAATAGTTACAGTTCCTGCAGAAAACGCTCCTGCACCAATCACAGCACACGCACAGCCAAACAGTTCCTTAATTTTCCTTGATTTTGTTGTGTCGATAAAATATCAGTCCTCTTTGCACTTTGAACATTTAAACTTGGTCATTGTGTTCTTATGTTTATGTTTTTAGGATTTTTGAGGGGTAGAATTTCAATAATATATGTTTGGTACGATTTTAACAAGCTTTAAGATTACAAATTTTTCGGTATAGGTTGATTTTTTTCAAAAATTTATATACTGGCTGTTTAGTCCCACTTTGGTTTACTGTTTTTTCATAAAATAACTTTAAAAAGGTTTGTTATTATTACGATGTTTTAAGATTTCTCGAAAGCTAAATTTTTCGACCATGTGTATTCGATGCTCGCGCTTTTTTAAACTACTATTAATTACCATTGTTTTAGAGGAAGTAACTCTGTTACTTCCTCTAAAGCAGTGCAAATTCTTCTCTTATTTGTAATATTTCAAAATTATGACTTATTACCCTAAAATTGTCTTAAAATACCAAAAATTACCAGTAATTACACAATGAAATCCCCCTCGCTAAATAACGTAGCAAAATGAATAAAGTTTTAATAAAAAAGAGATAAAGAAAATATTAACATGCATGAGGTAAACAAATACTCTTTTGAATACCAAATATAATATAATGAAATGGACCAAAATAAGGCGCAGTGACATTAAGCAATAATAATACTAAATACACAGCATGGCCCACAACTATTACACATTATTTTCATTCTAAATAAAACTAAATAATTTAATTTATTTAAAAAAAGGTTCAAGTGATGTACATAGC
>JAEQML010082288.1:0-10881 GCA_016904865.1 Pissodes strobi
CAAAGTATCGATTTTCAACCGTTTATAGCTGTGAAACTACTAACTCTAGAGGTATAACATCATACATAAAATATGCTTAGACTATTAAATAGAATCCAAAAATGCAATAATATACAGGGTGTTCCATTTAAAAAAATGTAATTTTATATTGGCATTTGCTTATGGGCCACCCTGTATAATATTTTCATTACAAATTAAAAAAATAAGATGATTACCTACATGTCGATAAAAAAAATATTTCTCTATGTTTAAAAATAACCAAGTTAAGGGAGGTGTCCATTTATAATGAATAACCCTGTACATTTTATGCGAAAGGTAAGAATCACTAAAATGAGTCGAATCGCCAATGACTGCTCTATGGACAAGTTGCAGAGCATTTTTTTGAAGTGAAAACTTCTTTAGGGGCGTCTTGCAAATGTTTTTTGTGGGGGTTGAATGAGATCGAGTCGTCACGCGTCACGCTCGGATATGTAACGTAACGCTCCTTGTACTGGCATGTTCCCGTATAGGTAGAGGGCCGAAATTCTCAGGGGTAAAAAGGAAGATTCTGGACGAAAACGGGACCCCGTACCCCCCACGTTTGGCCAGGGTAGAAGGAAAACTTAAATAATTAATTCCGGGAGAACGGGAAGAGGGGTCGAAATTTTTATGATAGGTGCGCCCCATGGGGGCTCCCTTGACCATACGGGGGGAAAGGGGCTCTAATTTAAGGGGAAAAACCGTTTTTCGCCCGTATCTCTGCATCGAAGGCTCGGATCGAAATTGTGATAAACGATGACCCCGCTTGTCGAAGTTTTCACTTCTATCGTGCGGTCTTAAGCACAAATTTTATGGGAAATGTGGACGAATTACGAGCACATATATTTCCAAATTATAAAACTGGCATTAGGTGAGTAACATTAATTTCTATAGAAAAGCACAAGAAGGACCAGGTATCTTTAAAATATATTCACGAATAACGACAAAATCCAAAAAGTCGCAAATATTCGTTTCCGAAAGTAACTATAGAAACGAAACTCTGACTGACAATAACAATGAGATCTGATCGCCTGTTTTGATTTTGACAATTATTATATCCCTTGTGCTTGGACTCTCCTTTTAAATTTTTTCCTCTCTGATTATACTTTGGATGCATTTTCCCTTGTTCGGTGTTTCGTGTTTTAATTTCTCCACACTAAGGAAACAATGATACGCAAAGCACACAACGTTTGTGCTATTAGAGGTTGTGACAATAAAGATTATGACAGCTCAGAAATCTTTTATAGATTTCCGAAAGGACCTGAAAGGTATAACTAAAATATTTTTGTCATTAACCTTCAAAACTATATTTTCTTAAACCGGCAGTAAAGAACTCCAAAATAGTCATTAAAATTCTAAAAATTGGCATTAACTTTTTTTTATGGTGGCCGTGCCTTGTCAGAACGCGATGCGAACAGCGTTTACCCGACATTTACTTCTAATACCAATTTTCTTTAAGAAGTTTGACATTTCTACACTATTAGAGAGAAAACGTAATTCATTACAGTTATTATACAGGGTTTCCGGAAACAAGATCAATCTGTTAGACGTATATTCTTAAAATAAAAAAAGAATAATATGGCTTTTATATTGCAATTTTTCATTTTATACTGCCATGTTCGATATGCAAGATGTAGGTATACAAAGATATACAAACGTAACGGTTTCTTTTGTAATAATAATATTTATCTAGCATATGGTAAATGCTTATTGAAATATTTAATTAAATTCACAAAATAATACAATTTGCGATTCTGTGACGCGTTTGATATATTTAGAAATATATACAAATTTCAGTTTTCCAACTCTGTTTTCCATAGCTGTACCACAAGAATAAATTATTGTAATGGCTTTTACAGGGTTTTTCCTTATAATTTGCCACTCCCTTAGAAATCATATTTAAAGACACAGAAAAAAAAATTAAATCAGTTGCTGGACTTTTTCTGAAATGTTTTAAGAAAATAAACAAAAAAATAAATGACTATCGAAAAACAAGAAGATCTAGAGTTTTTGTCAAATGGAATGCTATATATATTATTTCAGTTTTAAGATCTCCTTAGTCTCCGCTTTTCAAGAATATATAGTTTGCTATATTTGGACTAGCCGTTTTTCAGGTATTTTGCTTTAAATAGCTTGGCTAGCTAGCTGCACCTCTTGCACTGCGGACAAATAAAGCGATATTTTATCGCAACAGTCATGGACCACCAAGAAAATCAAAACAATTGTATGACAGCAAATATTTATTCTGACGTTAAGATACTTGCATCTCGCCGCACCTTGCAAAATTCCATCTATCGAACATAATGTTCGCGCATGAGTATTTTTCCTATTTTATCTATGTCTTTACGATGCAATGAATCGCTTGCAAATGCTGTGGTGGTTCAGCGGGCTCGATTCAGGATGGATTTTTTTTCTTGAAGTTATATTTGTAAAAGTTTTTTTTGATTTTGGGTATGCCTTGGGTTAGTTTTGGTTAGTTCCTGTTCATTGAGCTCCCGTAGCGAGCGAAGCGAATGGAGGGCTATGCGTGAGGTGACATATTACTTTAATGATAAAAATTTTGGGTTAAGAGCCGTATTATAGTGGATATACCGCAGCTTGAATGTGTTTCCGCGAATATATTCCATTGCCCACCATTCAAAACATATTACAACCATAATATCCACATACCACTTTGTGATAATAACGTTGGCGTTGTTACGCAAAAACCCATGCGCAACATTATCTTCGATAGATGGAATCTTGCAGGGTCCGGCTAGATGCAAGCACGTTAAGATGATGTTCATTATTATTTGCCCCTATTGCAAGAAGGGCGGCTAACTAGACTTAGTTATTTAGTGTAAAATAACTGAAAAACGGCTAGTCCAAATATAGGCAAACTACATATTTTTGAAAAGCGGAGGCTAAGGAGATCTTAAAACTGTAATAATATATAGGGCCTTTCATTTAAAAAAATTGAGGAAGTCAGTTAAAGATTTAAGTGTTGAAAATAAAAACTTGAAACAAAAAAACGTGCAACTCGAAAAAAAGGGATAGGAGTTGCAAAAAAAAGTTAATCAGATAGGAAGTGATATAACTTTAGAACAATATAAAGCGGCTACGTACAAATTATGTCCATCCATAGACGTAGCAAATTTTATTAACGTTCAGATTTCACAGATCAACAAATCCGCTAAAGGTAGAAGGTTCACCGATGAATTTAAATATAAATGTCCATCGATGTACTTTTCCGGACCGAAATTATACAAGACGTTGTTGACAAATCTATTTTGCCTTCCAGGTCCAGAAACACTTAGAAAATTAGTATATTGCATCAATATTAATCCTGGCTTGGAAAATCCACGTGTATTTGAGACCCTAAAAAGGAAAGTCGACAGTTTCAGTGAACTTAATAGATATTGTGTTCTATGCGTTCACGAAATGAATTTCAAGTCCAATTTATTTTATAATAGTGGCGGCGATAATATTATAGGTATGGAGGATCACGGCAAGGGGATCAAAGAGTTTAAGCCAGCTCGCGTGTCGACAGTTCTTATGGTAAGAGGTATCTTTTCAAATTGGAAACAGTCCTTGGCTTACTTTTTTATAATACCACATGTCCAGGTAGACATTTGAAGGAGATTGTATTTGAGGCAATCGACAAGCTTAAAGATATTGGGATGAATGTTATTTTATTAGTAAGTGATATGGGCGCAAATAACATTCAGTTAAAAAATCTTTTGAATATTACTCCAGATATGCCTTACTTTTTTGTGGAGGACCATAAAGTTTTTTTTATGTTCGATATACCACACCTGTTGAAAGCTCTAAGAAACATGCTAATTAAATATATCTTCATCCTGAACGGTAAAAAGATAGAGTGGAAATATATCATACAGTTCTACAATCAAGATAAAAGATACTCCATAAAGGCAGCAACGAAATTAACTGACTCTCACATTTTTCCTTCAAATTTCGAAAAAATTAAGGTAAAATATGCTACACAAGTATTTAGTGCCACTGTTGAAGCTGCACTAAATGTTTATATCAGCCTTGATGCTATTCCTCCTGAAGCTGAAGCAACTTCCGAATTTGTTGGAAAGATAGATAAACTCTTTGATACCTTAAACTCATCAACATTATTCGGAAGCAAAAAATTAAATATGGCCTTTAAAGGACTCGACTTTCAAATATAATTTTTAGGAGAGTGCCTGGAATTGTTCAAGGACTTGAAAGTGACCAACGAACAAGGATTGGATTTTATTAATAAAATGAAATTTATAACTGAATTTCAAATTTCCATTAATTCACTTTTGAATTTGTGGTCATATTTAAGATCTAAAAAAGCTACTTTCTTATTTATTCGATGACTTAATCAAGACTGCCTCGAAAATTTCTTTGTAATCGTAAGACAGCAAAATGCCAATACCAATCCTAATTTGGATACCTTTGGAAATTTAAATATGCCTTACAATGATTTTGTTCAATACATATCTTTATTAGAATCTTTATTTCAAATAAATTTTGAGAGAATTGTACTTAAAGATAACATAATCAAACATTTTGAAAGTGTTTGTAAAGACACTTGCTTTTTGCACCCTTGCAAATTTTCCCCCCATAAATATCTGATTCAACTTTATGGACGAGTTAAAATATATTATACCTTAAAATCGATTAATAGAAACTTCAGAGTAACCAAAAACCATAAGCTAATAATTTGGCGAAATAAATAAATTTTTTGTAGATGATCAGGTGCAATAAATGCGTTTTCCTATGAAAATATCTAATATAATCCGAATATTCCACAGTCTCGAAGCGGAACACATTTTTCGAATTTTGACCCTTTTGAAATTGGCAGCGTTAAATATTTTGGTTATTGATACCTATAGTTTAGCAAAATCCTCAGTTAGTAATTTATATAAACAAAATCGATTGCCTATATTAGCAGCCGATCATTGTTATAATAATTAAATGACATTGGCAGACAATTTTTTGTATTTAGGGCCGTCTTTTTGACAAATAACCTAAAATTAACTATAGATTTGAATTAACAACGTCTTTAACTTAACAATATGCACCAAAGTAAGGCCGTAAAAGTGTCTTTTTTTTTCAGAATAAGTGAAAATACTTCTTCGGTTACTGATAAATTTCTACAGTTCATAAATTTAAAATCCCAATAATAACGTTTATGTGTTTGTCTAATACAACCGCAATCGCCATTAATAGTTCTCTACCTTTATAATCAAAACTGTTCAATAATTTCTTTTGAAATTGATAAACGATGGAATTGTTGGGCGCCAAATTAAAATATTGGCTAAGCACACCAAGCAACTGACGTTAGCATCTCCACTTCGTCCGTAAGGATATGTGTTCTTATCGTAGTAAAATTTTCTTTGCTACTATATTATTATTTAAAAAAATAGACAAAGACAAATCAAAGTTTTACCACATGATTTTATGCCACACCACTAGACAAAATTTAAAATAATGCTTTTATCTGATACGGATTCCAGAGATATGAAACTGGTCCATATTTCTTCTGTTTGCTTTTTAAATTTACTTATATAAAATATAGAGTGATATTCTAACAATTTATCGTCTCACTTTATTTGTGTATTGCTTTAAGATCTGGCTAAAGCAGTAATCAAAAAGAGGTCGAAAGAAAAATAGACTGATGACTAAGACGGTCAGACCGCCTAAAATTCTTTAAAAGACCGAGCGGAAAACAATGCTACACAATATGACTAAATTATTTTTATTTCAAAACAAATATATGCTTCTTCTAATTAACGTTATTGATTGATTTCAATAGCCCGAAAAGTTTCATGGCCATATCTCAATTACCTTCAGTTTAACAACATCTATGAAGTAGGCACCGTATAGGTTTTTTCCTTACAATTTGCCACACACAAAACAGTCTATTTGAAGAGATACAAAAATTTCCTCATGTAAAAGTTATATATACAGGGTGATACAAAAGTAAACGTAAACCTTTCGGGACCATATTCCTTTCATAAAAATAAGACAAAAAGATCCCATGGGCAGTGGTCCGGAAACGTTCCGTTAGCCAGATCTTAAAGCAATACACAAATAAAGTGAGACGATAAATTGTTAGAATATCACTCTATATTTTGTATAAATAAATTTAAAAAACAAACAGAAGAAATGTGGACCAGTTTCATATCTCTCGAATCCGTATCAGATAAGAGCATTATTTTAAATTTCGTCTAGTGGTGAAGGATAAAACCATGTGGTAAAAATTTGATTTGTCTTTGTCTATTTTTTTAATAATAATATAGTAGCAAAGAAAATTTTACTGCGATAAGAACACCTATCAATTCAATTCAATTCAATCAAACTTTATTTCATATTTGAGCGTTACATATGCTTTGTGACTAACTCTTCAAATAGCAGTCAAGGATTATGCAATTACATGGGATATACCCAAAGACATTTAACCTGAAGAGACAGGACAAATGGTTCTTTGTTTTCCCCCAACATTGAGGCACATTCTATGGTCGATAGATGTAGCGTTGCCAAATTTTAAGTTTACGAGTTACTGTACATACTTTTTTCATATTAAATTATAACACTAAATACTTATTTTCCCCATTTCTGATTCATCAAAAACCGGTTCTGAAGTTCTTACATGTCAATCTGGCAATGCCGCTTCCCTTGGTTCCGCCTTGTTTTACCCCCAAAATATTTATAGTATGCACGTAGTAAAGTAACTGCACCAATAGATTGAGAGCATTGGAGGTCGACGACCGACGGCTCTTCCCCATTCGAAGTAGAGATGGATCGTGATTTCACGTACCGTGATTTATCACGGCGCCTGAACTCGGAACGGTTGGTCACCGTGACAACTTATTAGAAATCACGGTTCTCCCCGTTCGTACACTAAGGAATCTGTAAGTGATAATCGCGACTGCGAACTGGCTAACCACAGAGGCGTGACCGTGTCGATATATTTAAACGCTGCCGCTAATTCGACAATATTCGACTGCTGCTATAGTTCGCCCAACCGTTGTTGACCCTCGAAACGCATGCAATTGCATGCGTTTCGAGGGTCAACAACGGCTGGGCGAACTATATGCGTTAGTTCCGTTCTTGCCAACGACAAAATTTACAGAATAAATATATCTTTATTCTGTAGACTTTTCCAACGATCAAGTCAGGGTTCACGGTCCAGCCAGACACTTGTGGTTAAAAATATTTCCCAAAATTTTATTAAGTTAAAAATAAAAAATAAAGTAACATGTATTATTGTATTTCAAAGGTAATATCGTTGTTTGAATAAAGGAGTAATATAAAAACAAATGTGTTACAAAGCGTTCAAATGGAAGTAAAAATAATTTAGATTTTAATGGTTTATGTTTATTTATATTTATTTTGAGACTATTGACTATTTGCCGCAGGTGCCGGCCGCTGGCTGATCAAAGCATGCCGACGTGAAGCGAAAAAAACAGCTCCTCTTTGTTAATGCTTAATGTACTCCGCTTTTTTATTAAAGGATTGTCGACATGTGTACTACGAATCACCCCTCGGTAAACGAAAACGGCGATAATATTTTAAAGTGTCGTTTAGGAGAATTTAAATATATCCAGTAGTTGAAAAAATCAAAATCACGGACGTGACTGAGTCACGGGTTTTTTAGACCGTGATTTTTGGGGAACGGTCACTGATCACTACCGTGACTGAAAATTGCTGTCACGCCCCATCTCTAATTCGAAGTATATCTACTAACTTGGTAACGTTTCAAAACCAGTGAAGGCACTGCTGTAAATATGTTTATCTACCTTAATTATATCATAAACTAACCCAATGATTATATTATATACCTACCTAATACGGGTACTTATTAATACAATAGCTTTATAGAAATACCCTAACAATTTACTGGTTTAGCAAATCTAAATAAACCAATTACAATTGCCAATACTCTAGATTTAATCTTTTTTTCTAGATATACCAGTTTATTTAGGAGATTTTTTTCAGTGATAGTAGCATTTATAATGAAATGAAAATATATTTTTAATAGGTATTTAATAGAAGAAAATAGTTATTAAGCTACTTTTTGAATATGTCATTCCAGATATTTGTCATATTTATAATGTTTTTAAATAACATTTGTATGCTTCAGTTCCTTTTTATTTGTCTCAAAAATAATGATAAGCAATTTATTTTTAGGCTAGCAGTGGTATGATTTAATTTTTCGTTTAACCATTGAGAGCAGAAAAACCCTATGTGTCACAAAAACGTTTAAATCTAGATAAAATTGCGTATTTTTGGTATCTCATAAATTTCGTGTTCAAATTTGAAATTATTCAGGAAATAAGTTTTCGGAAATTTTATTTCATTATTAGCTGCTGAATAGTATATTATGCAATGACCATTCATTGCAAATGTAAGTTGAATATACTTTTTTCTACGACTGCCTTGAAAATAGACAAAAACGCACTAACCTCTGCTCTTAAAAACTGGACATTTCACACGCTTATTCGGATATTTAGATTAAAGGGCTTCGTCTCCGTTTTAGAGCTTCGCCCTCAAAGGTCCCATTACCAGATCTCTAAAAAAGGGGCCCAATTATAGGGCTTCACCCCCCGGGAGCCCCTTTTTGCAAAACTGTAGAAAATGGAACTCTTATACCAGAGGCCCCCTTTTAAGACTTGGGGCCCCATTTTAGGGCTTCGCCCTTGGAGCCTATTTTTCAAAATATTTGGAAAATAGGAACCCCACTCCGGTGGCTCCATTTTAGGACTGTGCCCCTAGTTATAGTTTAGCGAGAATCTCTTACTCACGTAGCTTCTTTCGTTAGGAATAAAATTTTCTGATAAATCAATAATAAAAATGTTTCCCATATAACATGTAATTTTCTACCACACTCCCAGTGGAGCACCCTGTATGTAGCAGTCGTAGAAAAAGTATAGTGTGCTACACGTGCTGAAAAGTCTTTTTACACTCATGAGACTTTATGACACTGGCTTACGGCTCGTGTCACCAAACTGTCTCATTCGTGTGAAAAGTCTTATTTTCAGCATTTGTTGCACAATATACTATTTCTATTTTGGTATCATAAAGAAGTCTTTTCGATACGCAAAGTAGTGTCGAAAAGAAGCTCCTTTCGACACTATTTTTGATGACTGGTTGCTATGATATTAACAAAATTGTGCAATGTCAAAGCTCACTAGCAAAAATTTCGACACCTTCTTGAATGGGATTCCTAATAATACAGACGTCAAAAGTGACAAGATGGCCGTCCAACTTTTGATCGCGACTTGAATAAATTAATGTTTTTCATTAAAAAAACGTGCAAAATAGCACTCTTCGCCTAGTTTTGTTTGGTTTCAAATGCACGTTTTAAAGCCTGAATTTGTGCGATGCGACGCGACGTGTAGTTTTTTTGTATTTCGTGAGTGATTTCCTATAAATATTTTTTATAAACTTTATATCAAAGTAACGATGGTCTTGCCGTGTGAGGTATGCAAAATCTCCAGCTATTATCATCCGAACCTGAGTTTCCACAAGTAAGTAAAAGTAAATGAAACACAGTAGTACAGTGGGCACCATTTTGTGATGTGATTAATTAATATTTTTGTCATACGCTCCCAAAAATAGCTATTTTAGGAAACAGCAATGATTCGTCCTGAAAAACTCCATTTTAGGTACTTGTAACAAAAATAACTATTTTAATACTTACCTATGTATGTGATATTAATGGATAATCTGATATGTTTGCAGTCATTTACCAACCTCTATTAAATAATTTTTGAAGTGAATACTTCTTTGGTTTCATGGCAGTGGTTTGCAAGGACACGGAAAAATTTCGTGACACAGCAAAATAACTATTTTGTGTTAACTAACCTTCAGAACCCATATCTAACCCAAACTAACTCAATCTAACCCACACACTATAAATAAAACATAAATATATTTTAAATAATGCACCCGAATAAATACCATCATTTCAAATTAAACGTATTTACTTTATTGAAATTATTATTATAATGGACTCATATTTTCAAAGTCTACGTCTATGAACTGTCCTTGCTTTCGTTCAGGCGGGGGCGGGCAATACTACATTTAGTAGTGGGGACGAAGTTTGACAAAAGTTTGTACACGATACATAAAAATATAAGGAGGCGGGACAATCGTTTTGTTGATATTTTTGCAAGATATCGGATTTTTATGAATGAGTTGTCGGGTCTCTTTAGGTTAAATGTTTTTGGATATACCCTTTAATTGGGTTGCGGTAATGTTTGCCTATGTGGCTGTATTGCTCTGCTGGGTTTGTTTCAAGTGTGAGTCATGCCTTAAGTATATAGGAAAAAGTACCTACAAAAAACCTGCTTAAAATTTACACGAAACGGCACAAACGTACAACATTGATATTTACAATATACAAGTGATTGGCATCAATGCCAGTTTCAGGTTGCATATCTTCGCATATAGTGAGATACAAAGCATACGTGAGTGCCTATGAGGCTGAATATAACATATAGTTGTTCGCTCGGAACACGCAAAAGTTACTGTGAGCGGATAGCACGCGCGGTTCTGTGGGTGCGGCGAGAGTGGTGTCCGTCGGCTTGTTTTGTCGGTATAAGTAGGCGCACGGAGGCTCCACCCTCAGACTGACTAGGTCGAGTGGCTCCTCCCCGCGTCAGTCTGTCTGCTTTGGTTCTAATTTTCCGCAAAATCGATCACAACGATGAATTCGTTAAAATTACATCGTCTTAAGTGATCGATTTGCGTTCAATTATTGCCTCAGCTAATGTTTGTATGTCTGTACTGCGTTTTATGTTTAGTACTTGTTCCTGGTGTTCGTATGTTAGTTAATTCTTGCTTGTTGTATCTGTTGGTGCATTGTAGTTGTTTGTTAGT
>JAEQML010082289.1:0-10881 GCA_016904865.1 Pissodes strobi
GGTGGTGCATCGAGGATGGAAACATAGGAAATCCCATGCAAATTTTAAACTGGTTAAATATTTGCTCCCCTGTTGACTTTAGAGCAAAGTTGTAAGGAGACTTTTTCCAGGTCTCTGTATGGTAAATACAGATGCGAAATTTGAACAATTTTGGACAAGCCGAACTTAACTTATTTAAATAAAATTGCAGCTAATTTAATGCTGGTGTTTACAGTATTACCTGTTGAATTTTAATGAAAAAATAGCTGCAATTTTAATGAAAAATTAGCTGCAATTTTATTTAAATAAGTTAATATCGACTTGACCAAAATTGGTCAGATTTCGCATGTGTATTTACCATACAGAGACCGTGAAAAAGCCTCCTTACAACTTTGCTCTAAAGTCAACAGGAGAGCAAATATTTGGGCAGTTTAAAATTTGCATGGGATTTCCTATGTTTCCCATCACGATGCACCACCCGGTATATATATCAGAATGCATCCTTCCATATAAAAATCGACGAAGGAATGAACACAAATAATATTGAAATAAGACCCCTGTCTTTAAGAGGCTTCCATGGGAAAAAAGGGAATCAAGATCGATGGATCATACCTTAGCCATCTTAGATTTGCTGATGACATTGTGCTTATATCGGAAGATATAGCTGAGATCGAGTCAATGCTCCGGGAATTACATCAGGAGTCAGGGAGAGTTGGTATAAAAATGAATAATTCAAAAACGAAGATAATGACGTCAGGAAATGTTCAAATACTCGTAGACAATACTCGTGACGAATTCAACTACCTAGGCCACACCATCAAACTTGGAAAATACAACCGAGAAAGTGTGATTAAGAGACGTGTCCAACTCTCTTGGGCAGCATTTAGAAAAATGTCCCATATACTGAGAGACAACACAATTCCCATCAATTTAAAACGAAAAGTGTATGATACATGTACCCTGCCAGTATCTACCTATGGACTTGAGACAGTTGCTCTAACACAAGTTAATGCGAAAAAGCTACGAGTAATGCAAAGAGGAATAGAGAGATCGATGCTTGAAATATTTCTTAGAAATAAAATTAGGAATGAAGAGAAGAACGGCGTTAAGGATATAGTGGAAAGAATTGCGGAACTGAAATGACAATGGACGAGTCACATCGCAAGACAAAAGGATGGGAGATGGACACCAAGAATAATCCAGTAGCGACCCAGGGCAATGAAAAGGAGTGTCGGTAGACCCTCCTGCGATTGATAGACGACATCAGAGGGATTGCCGATAATCGATGATATCAGGTGGCTCAGAACAGGTGATGGTGGAAGATGTTAGGAAAGGCCTATGTCCAGGATTGGGCTAATGAGGGCTGACAAAGAAGAAACACAAACAATGTATACATAATATGGCAAATTCTTGTGCATAAATGCAAAATTACTTTACAATACATAAAGATATGTAATATTGCAAAGTTACCTACTTATATAGTATTTATCCCCGACAACCTATTAAAAAGGCCACGTCCCGTCCGTTCGACCCATGGTCATGACATGATTGATATTATTAATAATATTCTAGTCGGCCCATTATTTATTATCATTAATCAGTTCTTATATAAGTTGATGGATTTTGATTCTAGTGTTTTTCTCAAATATACAGGCAAAAAATAAGTACTAAAATAGAAGCCAATAAAACAAGTTATGCTGAATATTGTAAGCTACCAATGTTTAGTTGATGCCATCTATTGAAACGATTGTTTCCCTGTTTAAATATTTTTAATATCCAAATTTGTAACCTTTGTAAAACTATTGCCAATAAGATTAAAACGAAGTGTAATTCAAGTAATACTTAAAATGTACGTGTAACAAAATTAGAGGGTAATTCCAAACTTCGTGATGCACTAACTAGCTTAACAGTCGATTATGATTCTATGTTTATGCGAATTGGTTAGCTCATTATAGCTGAGTACCTTAAGTGGCTTGTAATATTATTACTATTGAAACCTTGCAAGCAAGTCCTTAATAGCCACCTTAATAGCCTGACAAGAGAGCGTTTGAAACAAGGCCTCTATAGTATGCTGTGAAGTAAATGAATTTAGGCTAAGGATAATAGGTTAAAAAATCAGTTATCATCAGATTTGCTAGAAAAATGGACGAAATTATGTGTGTTCTTAAATCACCTTAAAAGGGATTTTATGGGTTCCCTGATATCTAAGTGATTGTCTAATGTTTAAGAACTTATCAGCTTTATTGCAAAACTTCTTAGCGGGCAAAATATTCAGAATTTCTCGCATTCGAATATTATAAGGTTTCAATTGATTCTATATTTCGATTCTCTCAATCATACCCTAACATCATGATTGTCTGCACATAATAATACAGCAGAATAGTCGCCTAAAGAATAATACATTATTAAAACTAAGACAAATTGAACAAATATTTGTCAAGTATGAAATTGAAAATTTTAATATTCAGGCGTTAGAGGAAGTCCGAAGTAAATAAAGATCTTCGATTTACATATATAAATGAGATGTCTTTTTTAGCTGGTAATTAGGAGAGAGATTAATAGTAGATAGTGCAAAAAGTGTTGAAAAAAACACAGTCTGAAAATACACGCGTTGCATACTATACTTTCTATACGACTTTTTGAAAATACATATTTCATTTATTTTTATTAAATACCTGCATGCTTTTAATTTATAATTGCCAACTTATCATTTAAAAAGCGCAATATTCTATTTTTGTAAGATTAATCGATCTAATAGAAATATAATCACAGTAATCGAAATAACCGATTAATCAACTAATCGGTTAATCAATTAACACGTTCCCTGTCCAAATGAGCAAGTTGAAACGATGCCCAAAAGTCCCCCTCAGTCGCTGGTAAAGGTTTTTCTGATCTAAAGTGGTTGACAAGGGTACTGTCATGTGCAAAACGGTCCTATTTCCTATTTTAGCCGTTTTCTATCCTTTGGATATAGGCCTGTTTCAAAGTTGACCATTGGCTTTGGTTTTGCGCAACTCGATATCAACTTAAGCCTGCGACCTTCTTTATCTCGTCGTACCATCTTTGCTGGGGTCTCCATCTGGTGATATACCCGCTCCAGTTTTCTGTATGTCTGGCCATGTGTCCTGCCCATTGCCATTTTAGGGAACCAATTCTTTTTATTATGTCGGAGCTTTGGTTTTTTCCTTATCAACGTATTTGTTTTGTGGTCTCTCCGGGAAATTCCTAAAATTCGTCTTTCCATGGCTGTCTGATGTACTTCCAATTTATGTTTGATCTTTCTGGTTGGTCTCGCAACTATACGTGACAACAGGCAGTATACACTCATTCTAGAGTTTTGATTTTAAAGTCATTGGGATATTCATGCTGAAGATGTACTTTAATTTGCCGTAAGCCGCCCATCCCAGTCTAATTCTCCTATCAATCTCCATTTCTTGATTTTGTTTGCCCGGTGTTATAACTTGGCCAAGGTATATATTCTGTCTTTTTTATTGTGCTGTCATGAGTCGGTATTGTTTCTTCTGCATCTGGTGTATTTGTAATAAATTGGGTCTTTGTGTAGTTCATGTGTAATCCTACTTTTGCAGTCTCATCTTGTAGTTCTTCCAACATATCAATCAATTCCTGTTTATCTTTAGCAAGTAGTGCAATATCGTCGGCAAATCTTAGATTGTGCAAGCGTTCACCATGTATGTTCAATCCTCTGTTTTCCCATTGTAGCTTTTTAAAAATATTCTCGAGTACTAAAGTGAATGGTTTTGGAGATATTACGTCCCCTTGTCGAATTCCTCTTTTGGCGTTTATTTTGTTAGATGATTCATTCAAGTTTTATCGACATTGTAGAAGTCCTATAGATGATTTCAATAAGGTTTATATAACGTTGATCCACTCTAGCATTTCTCAATGATTTTATTATTGCCTAGATTTCAGCCGTGTCGAAGGCTTTTCGGAAATCGACAAAAGCCATCCATAGACTTATGGTATATTCTGTAGCCTTCTCGACCATCTGCCTTACTGTGTGCAGATGTTCTGTCGTACTATAATGGCTTCGGAACCCAGCCTGTTCCTTTGGTTGGTAAACTTCGAGTTTTCGCTCTAATCTGTTTGTGATTATTCTGGTGAATAATTTATATATACGTGATAGTAGGCTTATCGGCCGGTAGTTTTCGAGATCAATCGGGTCACATTTCTTGTAGATCAGAACAACTACAGCATTCTACCAATTTTTGGGTTAGTGCTGTTAGGCATTGATTGAATAGTTTCGCTAGTTCTTATCCCTTCTTAATATTACTTTCCTTAAGCATTTCAGGCAGAATCTTGTCTTCTCCCGCCGCTTTGCCGTTTTTCATCTGGCATAACCCTTTCTCCAGTTCTTCCATATCTATCTCGGGCATTTCTTCTGAGTTGACATTTACTATTCGAATTTTATCGTCACTTGTCATTGTGTTTGTTATTTTGGATTCGTACAGATCTCTATAGAAATACTCCGCAACTTTTAATATCTGTTGTCTGTCTTCTACTATGTTGTTTTTCGCATCTTTTATTTTTGTTATCTCTTTCTTAGGTGTGTTATGTCTTTTAAATATATTTAGTCCCTTGTTCCGTTCTAATGGGGATTGCACCTATTTCATTTGATGTTTTAGTATATCCTGTTTCGCCATTTTTCTTGCTGTTTTGTTGGTTTCTATGTATTCAATAATGTCTCTTTTACCCTCGGTTTTCAGTTTCCTCCTTTTCTCTAGGAGCTGTTTTGTTTCTATCAACAGTTTGTCCGGCGTTTTCTCTAGGGGGCCTATTATCTGTTCTGCTGTTTCTTTTATAATTTTTGTTATTCTCCTATTGCTATCATCTAATGACTCTTGGAAAAATTTTCATTCAGCTTTTGTTTGTATCTTTCCTTTCTTTCTGCTATCTTTTCTCTACTTCATCTCTTCGTCGTTTGTTCCATCTTTCTTTTTCTTTCCATTTTTGTTTTTATGAGTAGTTTGCATCTTGCCATCCTGTGATCACTGCCGGTGTTGAATTGATTGACTACATCTACGTCTTGGATCATGTGTTGATGGCGGGAGATTATAAAGTCGATCTCATTTTTGGTTTGTCCATCTGGGCTACTCCATGTCCATTTGCCTTTCTCTCTCTTTTGGAAGAAAGTGTTCATCAGATAAAGTCTTTCTCTTTCTAGAAAGTTTGCTAACATTTTTCCCCTTTCATTTCTGGGGCCGAGTCCGAACTGTCCTATGTGTGTTTCCGTTGGTTCTGCTCCCCTGCCTATTTTTGCATTAAAACCTCCTCCTAGAACAGTGTGCGTCGTTGGGTTCTCTCTTATTGCGCTCGCTATATCTTCGTATATCGTTTCCACCCCGTCATCCTCATCTGTTTAGTTGTCACTACGTGTTCGAAGAGTAAAGATGATGTTTTCTATTCGTTCTATTTATTTTGAAAGATGTCTAAACGTCCTTTATCTAATACCGAACTGCAATATGAGATAAACAATTTAAGTGACATATCAGAATGTGAAATATCTTCAGAAGACTTTGTAGGTGATGTTCAAAACGACCCTCCTTTCACATCTGATGGTTCAGGAACGTCTTCCGAAACTAGTTAGTCTGAGGCAGAAAGTGAGGTAGAAGATAATAGCAACCCAAGTAATTTCCAAGAAGATTCTGACTTGCTTTCATTTAACGAAGTGTTAAATATTGCAAGGCTCATTTTTACCGGACAATTAGGTTTGTAAAGAGATATTCCATATAATGGCGAGCAAGTTAATCCAATTGACGTATACAAATCGATAATTACCCAAGATGTCTTCGACTTGATGGTTGTAGAGACCAACAGATATGCAGTTTAACTTTTAGCAGTTCGTAGAATTTCGCGCACTAGCCGGTTTTCTCGTTGGAACGACACAAACGCAAACGAAAGGGAATTGTCCTAAGGTATTTTGTGTTTTCAGTTGCTAAATTTCATTGATATATACTGTATCTGTTTTTCCAGGTCTACTTATGCTAATGGGTATTCTACAGTTTCCAACAATGGAATGCTACTGGAAAAAAGACAAGATGTACTACCACTCATTATTTCCACGAAGTGCCAATGAGTTATAACAGATTTGTTTTGCTGCTTAAGTGCTAGTATTTCGCCAATAATAGTATCTTCAAAATCAAGCCTTTGCTTGACATGATAATATAGAACATTCAAAGCTTGTACAGACCAGGTGCTACAAATATTGTAGTCGATGAACCAATGGTTCCATTTCGCGGAAGATTGAGCTTCCGTCAATATAATGCTTCAAGAGCCAGTCGATATGGCATCAGGATTTACAAAGTTTGTAATCCAGAAGGTTTCACTTGGAACTTGTCTATTTACGATGGAAAAACCGAAACACTGCGTGACCTGGATCTTCGTGGATCAACAGTAGTTAACCTGATGCAATGCAATGAAGGTCGGTTTATTATCACTGATAATTATGTTGGGGTTTAGAACCTTTGGCAAAATGCACTATAACGGAGTTTTGACCACAATACCGAAGAAGAGATCAACTCTCAAGTTATTATAGTTCTTTACGAAAGTCACCACTCTAGTACAAGAAAATTGCGATTGAAGTACTTTGCAGTACCATAATTAGTCAGTAATGGTTGAGATTAAAGTGAATAGTGAAAAGTTGAATTTTTAATTCAAATAACCTTCAGCTATATTAAATTAGAATGGGCCTTTAATTTTCCACATAAAAAGTATACACCTCGAAAGCCCATAATTGTTTTAAACACTATACCATTAGCAAATAATTAGTGCCGCTATCAATAAATTCTTACCGATATTTCTAACTCGTTGTTAAGATCAGGCTCATCTTCACTAAAAAACATTGGCTTTAGCTGCGATACCAATTCATCCTTCGTCCATTCCTTTTTATCGGCCCACAATGCCAAGTTGGGTGTTATTACCGCCAGTTTGTTATCGTCAGGATAAGGTACATTCAGATAGTGGACTAGAACGATATCTGGGTTCTGGAAATAGTTAATGGTATATATTAACACCCATGCATAACGCTTTAACATCTAAAATGAAAATACTATATTACATAAAGTAATGTATGTGTTGAAAATACTAGTTTTCCAATGAGGAGGTGTTAATTATGAGATGTCAGCTGGGAGCAAAAATCATCACACGTTGAAAACACACTATTATACGTGTGCACTATTTTTCTTACAACCACCAATGAAAATGACATAATAACCCATTCTCTAGATTCTTAGGATGACGATTAATATTACACACTTGTTGAAATCAACTTCTCCACACTAGTACTCCTAAGGTCCTGTTGGAAATAATTTTCAACACGTGTGTTGGTACATTTTTTAACACGGATTTTATGTAATGAACTTTCAACTTAAGTACGTTTTTTTCCTCATTTTTATAAGTGGTCGTAAGAAGACAGTATTTACATGCATGCTAGCTAGGTAATATCATTAAAAAGCAAACGGAAGCAATTAATAATTTATATGATTTGGCAGGGAAGGAAATTTTATAATGCACTTAAATTATTCATTCATAGTATTGACTGACGAAAATGCTTTAGAGAAGCACCGTCAAAATGTATTTTTATGAGGTAATGCCAACTTTTATGCCAACCAGTAAAGCTTAACACGTGTAATAAAGTAAGCAAATAATAATACAAAATATATGAATTAAACTATTGAACCAATACTGATGATTTCTTAAAGGAGGTGAGAAATCAGATGAAAGGTCCAGTCGATTCAAGAACCGCATACCCCATTCAGTTTGTAAAATTTACACGCTGCGCTGCTGCAAATGTTCAATCATGTAATAAGTAATTTTCTGAGTTAATTTACATCGAAAAGTTTGTGTAAATGTACGAACTAAACGGATTCGCTCTCAAAATTCTAAAGACACTGTACCTTGTAAATCTAGCCGTTTTCGATGCAGCTTCTTTTAGAAAAGTACTTATTACATGTTTGAACTTTTGTAAGGGCTTTTAACTTTTGCTATCTAACTTAAACTGCATGCATATTAATAGAATTTTATCGAAAATTAAAGGGAGTTATAAACATCGACATACTACCTGAAGGAGCCAATAACATCGACGATGAAATGTTGGAAGGATGGCGGAATGGACGTAGCAACCATAGATACACTGCAAAAAAATGAATATCATTAAAAATTTATTTTTAGTCGCATATCATGAAAATATAAGCGAAAAGCCATAGTTTGTCTATTATTATTATTACCATAAGAGAGCGATACTGAAAAAAAATTTGTTTCACAATTGGCCTCAAATTTTGACCACTAACACGCTTGTGACTTTATCCAGTGGCGTGCTACAGGGGGAGAGGGGGGGCGTTATTTTAACTCCCTGTAATTATTACGCCACTGGGTTAATGACGATTCTTTGCTATGTTTTTAATTCCTTGTTTATTGTTCTTCAAAAAAATAAAATAAAAAATACATAAGGTTTAACTATGCTAAAAGCAACAGTTTTCGAGTTATTTGTCCTCCAGTAAAAGCTTGTCCCGGCTTTTATTAATTATTACCTACCATATATATTTTCTAACAAGCGTATTTATGATGTATTTGCTGTTAAGTTGCCACTGACAATACTTGTGTATGTAACATTAGCTGTCATAAGTGTTCGGCTGCAACACGTTTTTCTTATTGAAGTTAAGATTTTTAATTAAAAGCTTAAAAACACACAAAATAGACTAAAACAACCGAAATTTGTTCAATTCATTTTAAAATAGTTTTACAAAAAACCTTATTGGAAGTACTCGTAAAAGCTTAAGATTACCATTAATTAGAGCGTTCGATAACGTCCCTGCAAAAGCTTAAATGGAATGACTGAATTGAGAGCTTTAGACCTGTCCAACGGAAAATGTAACCATTCAGACTGTTGAATTAAACCGAATTAAAGAGGAACATTTTATCTTTATCGATAGATCCAAGGGCGGTTAAAGATCTTATTCGAAGCTTCACATTAGACAAATTCAATTGATAGGGCAGTTTTTCCAATTTCTATTATAAAATGACATGGCGAGGACTATGAAAAGACGCCGTTTCATTTTCAACGCTTTTTTTCATGTAGCTGTAATTACGGGAGAAATTTAAATAAGTGCTTCGAAAGGTATTTTGAAAAATTAATAAAGGTAATTGATAGGTATGTGTGGTATGGTTATTTTTTTGTTATCTTTGCTTATTTCAGGTATAAGATAACGCTACTCCAATTCAGTGACTCAATTATCTGTAACTAATCAACACTTTTTAATATACAAAATGAGCAAAAATGAAAGTTGGCAAGCCCTGACAGAACAACCAAAAGTAAAATGAACTTTATCACAATAGACAAATAACTAACTTCATTGAGGCTTTAGCTTTCAATTGCGGATTTATCGAAAATAATCAGAAGAATAATACAACTAAGCTTAACAAAAGAAAGGTTAAACATATTAAAAATATCGACTTCGAAATTGGTGACTATATTAAAGCATTCGGGGCAACATTTAAACGATATAATAACAAAAGCAATAAGAACAGCAGGAGAAAAATATTTTAATAATAGAAACACACGAAATAACAAGATCAGTTAGAATACGAAAAGGACGGAATTAAGATACTGTAAAAATGACTAGCTAAAATGGAGAAACAGTTAGGTAATTAATTAACCAGGTCACTGGAAAATACCTAAAGAAATATGAAAAAATCATACAAAACCTGAGCACATATTATAGATGCGTTTATGCTTTGATCCTGGCTAATAGCGCCTCGAAATCGGGTAGCATATGTGCGTAATAAGGTATCCTGAGAAGAATGTTCTGAGAATCGTCTAGACTTTGGTTTCTGTAATTTGCCAAATATGTTTGGGAGAGCATTGGCTAGTCATGGTTTCTTTTTGGTTGCTAAAGTGACTAAACGAAAATTGACTGAAAGGTTCTAATATCTAAAACCTATTTGCCTGTCCAAATCAGAGTTAACTGAAGCTAGTCCAAATCTGAGCTGAATGAAATTCGAAGCGGAGGATATTTGAAAAAGTTTAATGAAGATGTTGAAGCTTCCTTAGGACCCGTGCTTCCATCATTTATGAGTTTATAACAGCTTCTTAGGCCTTTTGCTATTACATCACGTACATTTTTGATTTCATTCCAGAGAGCAGAAGGAGAATCGCAGTGCTATAAACAAAATCACATTAAAATATTAACCTACATAATATTCTGTTTTTTTTTTAAATAGTAAAATCTACAATATCCAAGCTTGACAATATCGACTTCATGTAAGGAGATGCATAAGCCATAAACTTTCCGTGTGCAAAGATTCTTTGCGAATGTAAAAATGTGAAACCATAAAGGGATAGAGGAGCATTGAGCTTGATGAGATTCAAGACATGTCTCCAACCAGGAATTGGGATATTCCTGACATTGCACCGGGTGTAGTGTGAATCATTACATTGCATGTTTATCCCCAGAGAAAACGGAATCATCAGCATAGGTCAATGCTGGTAGGGTATTAACTCTCGGAGTAGTTGTTTCTGCGGATCTAATCTTCTCGCATATAGCCTAACACGGGGCTTGTACAGACGATGAAGCATTCTCGGTTCGAGTGACGGCTGATGAATGTCTGCTTTCCGGTAGGTGCATCAGGGTATCAATAACATTCATAGATAGTCAGGTTCTCGTGGGTGAAAGCCCACACACGTTCCTCTGATGAGTCCCGAAAGGACGAAACTATCGGGGCGAAGATTTTCAAAAGTCTCACTCTTGTCGTTGTGTTTTCATGGTGGACATGGAGCATTGAGCTTGATGGGATTCAAGACATGTCCCTAATCAGGAATTGGGATATTTCTGACATTGCCCTGGGTGTAGTGTGAATCATTACATTGCATGTTTATCCTCAGAGAAA
>JAEQML010082290.1:0-10881 GCA_016904865.1 Pissodes strobi
GAAAATGGGGAATATTTTTTAGTAAAATCTCTCATATTGTTTATTTTCTTTTCTTACTATCATTTTTAAATTGCTGTAGTCTGATAAAGAATTTGGGTATTTTATTCAACTTTCCAGGTCCTGAAAGGTCGTTTGAGATTTCATGTTGAGGTGCCCATTTGCGCCAACAAGGATATTTTGATATTACGCAGGGCTGATAAGAAAGCAGTCCAAAAATTGGAAAAGTTCAAGCTGTTGCATTTGCGTCAGTCATTGTTTCTTGTAAAACATAACAGGCGCAACTTGAAGCCCATGTCAATATCTTGGGACTTTTTTGTCAGATTTTAACTGAAACCTTCTAACAAAAATATCAAATATTTCGTTTGTATTTACTTCTCCAGGTATTTTGCAAAATATAAAAAGGATTATAAAAACCTTGTCAAATTCGGATGTAACCGAGTAATTTTTCGTGCCCGGTTGCTTTGCCCCGATTTAAAGCAGTTTTTAATCGGATCGAAATTGTATACAGAGTTAGCCTAATTTATTTCTTAATTGGAAAATAATACCGAAAAGCCCGATCTTCGTTTTGATGTATTACATGATAATAACACATTTTCGGTTTTTGGCAGTGTACCTGTAGTTCCAGATAATAAGTGCGTACAAGCTGGCACAGAAATTATTACAGCATTTTGAATGGGTAGTTAATAATGAGGATCTGTATTATTTTAGGCACGTCTTTTGAATTCGTTGTTTCTCGATTTGGGGGCTTCTTAATGAAGAAAAAACGCACACGATAGGAGTGAAAACCTCAAAGAACATCAAAAAATGTCAAGTCCTAGTTTATATGCAAACAAACATGAACAAATATTACGTAGTATTGACATGATTTCTAATAACAGAAATAGGGAAATAATCCATATATTTTTTTTATGGCAGTGGTACGCACACACCAAAGGAAGACCCTATGGCGCTCGAAGAGCGGTGTGTGTGCGAAGATATTGATTGACATGGTTCTTGAATAGTTGTAGGTTTTAATTAGAGGGAAGCAGATGTCCTGGGAGTGAGTTCTACAGTGATGCAGAGCGCGAGACAAAGGAGTTCTTGTAAAGCGATGTTCTAGGTGTTTCCAGTTGTACGCCAACTGGTGCGCTCTTGCCGTCTGTCCTGGCTGTCTGAATGGGGAGTGGAAGTGTATGAAGAGCGAATGGTTGCAAAAGAGACTGTTAGAGATTGAAAAAGGCGAGTGTGCAAGAATGGAGACTGGGCATGGTAAGGAAAAGGAAGCAGTAGGTAGGAATAGGGCTACAGATGATTCTGACACTGATGGAGTTGAGCCGATACGGGCTAGAAGATGTTTAGGACGGGAACTGATCAGTTCTGAAGGGGAATGGGTGCGAAAGAAAACAAAGAAAACCTATGCAGATATGGTAAAGATGGAAGAAAGGAGGTAAGGGAGGCGAAATTAGAAGAGAGAATGGCCACAAAGGCCACCAGGGAATGGAAAACACCCAAGAAGAGGTAGATTATGGAGGTGGAGGTTTTTGCCAAAGAAAACCAGCAAGAGTTGCAAGACAGTAAAAAATTATTGAAGGACACTAGGGAACTGTTGTTAAAAGGTGGGGTTAAGGAGCTGATAAATGTTAGACCTACGAGGCAAGGGAGGGAGAGGGGCAATTTTCGAATTCCGTACTAGTGAACACAGGGACAGGGTAAAACAATTATTGAGCAACGAAGAAGAATGGGATATTAAAGGGGATGTGTCTAATAGACCTAGGTTCAGAATAGGGGGGGAAGGTGAAAAGGGGATGACAGATGGAGACATAGTGCAGGCGCTATGTGATGAAAACGAGTCAATAGCGCAACACATAGAAGCGGACCCAGGGGCGTTGAGGGTGGTGGCGAGGAAACCCGCCATGAACGCCTATAAAGAAAATATAATCTTAGAAGCAAATGGGAATATCTTCAAGGAGATAATGAGGGCGGGCAAGGTAAATGTGGACCTGTCGGTGAAGTTCGTAAGCGAATATATTGATTTGGCAATGTGCTTTAAGTGCTTCCGCTTTGGGCATGTAGCTAAATTTTGCAATGAGGAGGTGGTGTGCCACAAGTGTGGGGCATGGGGGAGGGGCACGAAGGTAAGGACTGCACGAGATAGACTGTCCCAATTGCAAGAGGATGAGGGTCCAGAAATCTGAGAGGTGCCAACTCAGCTAGGGATAGGGATTGCCCTATTTACAGGACCAAACTGGAAGAAAGGAGGGGAATAACTGGTTATTAGAATAGCTGCGAAAGAAACATTCTCTAACCTGCAATGGAACACAGGAAAAGGGAGAGAGGCGTGTGAATTGATGAGAAGAAAGTTGTGTGAATGGGACATCGATGTGGCACTAATACAAGAACCGTATGGAAAACTAAAGAGTAGCGAGGATTACAAGGATTTTAGTAACGGAGATGGTACTAGGTCGCATATATGGGTCAAGAAGGGTATACAGGGGAGGATAGTACATGGACTTTGCACTAACAACATTGTAGCGGTCAAGGTTGAGCACAAACAGCATTGCTTAGTATTGGCTAGCGTCTATGATGAACCAGGAGGGGGATTTCAACGCTAAGAATGAAGCTTGGGGGGGGGGGAGTATAACGGATGCTAGAGGGGAAGAGTTGTTGTTATGGGCAATCCAAAATGATCTTTGGCTATATAACGAGGTGGAATAACTAGCCGCATTCAGTGGGGGGCAAGGGGGGAGAGTTGGGTAGATATGACCTGAGGATATACCCCTAGCCTTAAAAAACTGGAAGGTAGAGGACAAAGACTCACTAAGTGATCATCGCTACATACGTTACCAACTGGAGATGAGCTTGGGACAAGGGCACAGACCAAGAACAAAATATGGTGACGTGGGAATAATGGGCCTGGGATAACGCGACAAACTGGGAATTAAGGCAGGACTGAGGTCGAGAGAGGACCAAGAAAACGGAGGCGCTGCAGGTGGCAGCTGGAGTGCCTCCGCTGGGCATAGTTGCTGTGGTTAGAAATATAATGAGGACGAGGGTGCTTGAGGAAAAGAGAATAAATGGAGTATGTGAAAGAGAAAGAGCGTGTGTATGGGATCGTCTTGCAACAGTGTCGGGATTTTTAGAAGGGGAACACAGGGATGAAGTTTTTGTGAATATGAGTGGGAATAATGGACCTGGGATGTGTCATACAACGAAGGGAGTGGGGGCTGGGTTAAGAAATGCTGTAAAGTTTTAGGGGCAAATGGCACTGTGCAAGGCGAACTGTGTGGAATATTGTTTGGTTTAGAAACGATTAGGGAAATGCAAGGAATTGGCCAGTTCGACTTCAGGACGGACTCCCAGATGGCAGTGGTAATGCTGAGACACCCGAAGACACAGCAGAAGTTGGTGAACAGAATTCATGTAGAAGTGCCTGAACTAAAGAATATGGGGAAGCGGGTCAAAATAGAATGGATGAGTAGGGATAATGAGGGGATGAAAGAAGCTCACAAGCAAGCAGAAAGAGGCAAGAAAAATGAGACTGAATGGGGAATAGGGGGATGTTTCAGATTATTGAACAGAAAAGCAATTAAAAAGAAAGGAAATAAAGGATTATCAATGAATGGCAGGAAAGGTGGAATGGAAGTGAGAAAGGAAGGGTATTGTATAGAATCTGTAGAGAGGTAGGGAGAGATAGGATAGACCTACCTTTCAAGGGGATGCAGCTGGTAACTGGGCATGGAAACAGTGCAGAGTGAGAGAGAGGATGTTGAATGAGTTTGGTGGATGGGATAATATACAGGTACGAATGAGGAATAAGAGTGTGCAAGAGAAGGTGAGGAAGGTTAATGAATGTGCAACGGCATCGATCAAAGATGACACTTTGGTGAGGTGATTTAGGCTCAGCATTATCAGTAAGTAAATAGGAGAACGCCATTACGTAAGGTTAAAAAAGCTATGTTATGCAAAATTATTTTATTTGTAAATTAGGTTATATGTTATGTAAATTAATTAAGGACCACTACGTATATATAAAGTTTGTTTAGTGGAAATACAATGTATTGTAAATTTAAATAAAGGAAAATAGAAAAGGCTTCTTTCCCCGTTAATCACCCCACCAATATTGGGGTCATCTTAACAGGAGTCTCTCGTAGTGGGATGATGGTGAAGCGGAGTTGGTTAGGGGTTTCCTTCAGATTGGTTTTGCCAGTTAGCGGGTGGACGATAGACCGATGCCGAAAGGTGGGAGGCAACAAACACTTCACTTTTCATGTCTGACAGGCGTTGCCAGGGGCAGGATGAGGCGGACCTAATCCTAAAAACATATGCCCTGAAAGTATCTGCAAAACAGGGACATCTCGGCCACATGTCTGCGGTGTTCCAGACTATCCAGATTCCGAGTCAACTCCGGGTCGCCAGTGAGACGCTCAGCTCTCTTCTAAATATAATCCAGCAGCTTTAGGATGTGCCTTGGTGCAGGACCCCAGATGTGTGAGCAATAGTCTAAGCACCGTGTTATTTGCGCTTTGTAGATTAAGAGAAACAGCTGCGGTGTATACAGTTATTGTTGCGAAATAGGGCACCAAGCTTCTGGGAGGCTGATTTTGCGATGTCAGCAACGTGGTCATGCCAGTACACATTGCTGTTGACCGAGACACCCAGTAGTCCGATTGACGAGGATGAAGGAATGGTCGATCCTGCCATAATGATGTCAGGGCCCGTGGCTGCTTGTGTCTTTGCTGCACTGAACTGGACCAAATTTCTGTCGGGCCGAGTTTGAACATTCTCCAGGTCTTCATTTATTGCTGCAATCTGCTCCTGTCTGCGGTGATAACTCTCAGTCGCTGGTAAAGGTTTTTCAGATCTAAATTGGAAGACAAGGGCACTGTCATCTGCAAAACTGTAAACAGGATTATTCGTTTTAGTCAGCAGGTCATTAATATAGACGAAAAACAGAGTTGGTGAATGTAATAGTTAATGGTGAATGTGTCTGAGATGTGTCCATCAACTGCAACGTGCAGAGATCGGTTCTTAAGAAAACTGGCAAGCCAGCTGCAGAGAGAGGGTGGCAGTCCGGAGGACGGCAGATGTTGAGCAATCCGTCAAACCTAACTCTGTCGAATGCCTTCGAAATATCCAACGCAGTTACTCGAGACTCTCCGTAGTTCTCAATCGCCCTACTCCATATATGAGTGACATAGGCCTATATATTCCCTGTCGATCTCTCTTTGCGAAAGCAGTATTGATTATTACTGATTATTGTGATATTCTCATGGTACTTAAGTAGTTGCTGATTGACTACACGTTCCATGACTTTGGAGATTATGGGAAGCAGGGCAATTGAGTGATAGTTTGAGGGAGTGGTTTTCTTGCTTTTTTGGAACAGGTTGCACTCGAGCGACTTTCCAAGAAGATTGGTGAATCCCTTTTCGGTAAGACAGAGAAAAACATCTGTAGGCTTGCTGTTTCCTACCTACGGCTCTTTCGCATCTTCTGTCGAACCAGGGCTTTCCTTTTGACGGTAACTTGATGGAATTTGGGATGTATGCTTCCATTCCTGAGGGGATTACTTGCGTAATCTCTTCGCAGCAGACTGACCGGACATCAGTGCCAAAGCAAACGTCGAGCCAAAAAATCTAGGTAGAACTTCCTTAGATCGTCTCAATTTGCAGAATTGTAATGCCAGATTTTGCGAGACAACGGTAGATCTTTCTGTAAAAGTGGCAATTCACAAACCGTTGTAATAAGTTTGTGGTCGGAAGTACCCAATGGCGGACCAATCGTAATTGTGTACTGGTCAGGATTGGTGGTTAGAAAAAGATCCAGGATGGCGGCGAATTCGCCCCTTCCTGGGATTCGAGTTGGTTCGTCTGCAAGTAGAGTAAGCCCGCAGCTGATGGCAAATGCTTCAGCTTCTCTACCTTCTCTATCTTTGCAATTATAAAGTAAAATTTTAGCTCCAAATCTTTTAAAAATTAACAGAAACCCCTTCTTTTCACTGGAAAAAATTTCTCGTTCCTCGATTTTGGCCCATTTTCCCATGTTCAAAACGATTTAAATGGATTGCAGGCAAATAAATCTAAGCAAATTTATTACCACAAAAACTATACGCATCGATATGCTGCATCAACTCAACAGAAACTACTCCTAATCTCCATCACATTGCCATTGACCTATTTTGCCGGCTACAAACTGTTTTCGCAGAGATAGCAATTAAATATATACATTTATAAGATAAGAAACACAACATGCCCATGTTATTCAATTTGTAGGGAAGAGTTTCCTTCAAACTGCTAAATTTATATATTTTGTGCAGTGAAATATTGTTTAAAGGTTGAAATTGTTCCATCATCATATGAACATAAGGTTTGAGGATTCACTTTTTCATAAAAAGCTGGAAAAGAAATGCTAATCATACTGAAAAATGATCATAGGTTTATTATATAAAATGTTCATTCCATGGGATGATGCCCTTCTTATGGACAGCTGTGCCCATGAAGTGGACAGTGCTACAAAATCAATAAAGCAGGTAAAATAAAAATAACTAACTAACTAACTAAATAAATTCTTTATTCAGTCGATATTTACTACTACAATCTATGCAGGTAGAATTACCTTGCTCAGAATCTTTCCTCTCTTCTCCATTTGAAGAACCATATTCTTGTTCTCCTTGTCTAAAAGATTCTTTAAGATCTCGTGGAGGTGGTGATTCAACATGGAGAGAGATGCGACCGCCTGTATCTGAGCCACTAGATCAACGTTTTTTTAGCTATCATAACTTTTTTAGCCTTAACATCTCCTTACTTTTGTTTTTTCTTTCTTCTTCTGTTTTCATTAGCTCATCTTTTTTAGGTGTGTGTAATAATAGTCCATTTTCCTTTTTTTTCAGCCACCAGTTCTACTTTTTTTTTTAAATGTTCTGTAGGATATGGTCTTAACGTTTCTGGAGAGACTATTATTAACTCGTCTGGTCGTTCCTTCATAATGTTTGTTTTTTCAATACCGCTTGTAGGAGGACCGCGTTTGGTTCGCCAGAAACAAATGGGTGATCTAAAATATTTTCGTTTTGTGATAGGTCGTCTTTCGAATGTGAGGCGGTTAGTGTGGTGGCCTAATTTATTATAGATGTGGGATCAGGTCTGTTAGTTATACTTGAAGGGAGAAAATAGTCGCCGGTGAAGATATTGGAATTAAATGGATACATCTCGGTTTTCCAAAACTCTTGCAGCTATTGCTGATTGTAAATGACTCACTAAAAACTGGATTCGCTCAGCAACTTCGTAGTAGTAGTAGTACGGTTTTCCCTAAATTACATGTTAACCAATTATTCATAGCTTGTTTGCACCAAACAATGATAACATTATTAATACCTATACATTACATTCCAAGATGGCGACAAGTGAGCAAGTGTCATTGGACGCTCTTGATAAAAACTGCAAATATTGTAAAACAAACGTTGATAAACTCGGTGTAAAGTGCCAAAATTGTGCGGGTTACTACCACAATTCGTGTGCCCTAAGAATATCGGGGTTAATAGTCGTTAGTGGCAGCAAATGTCTAGTGCAATGGGCAACCTGTGCAAAAAAACGCGCTAAGAAGAAATAAACAAACTCAACCTGGAAAAGGACAAAGAAATCGACTTACTTAAACAGGAAATCAACAGGCTGGAAAAAGAAAATAATCAAAAAGGAAATAATCTAGCAGGTGAACTAAACAACAAATTAGAAATAATTGAAAAAACAATTATAGAAAAAGTTGAAACTAGAAAAAAATTTAAACATAACATCAAAACAAGCAGGAAGCTTCGACATTAACCAAAAAAATCAAAAGCGATTGGCAACGCTGCAAGAGGCTGAGGAAACGGACAGAATCAGAGACTCGTCAGGTAAAAAAGAAGAACCACGACGCGAAGTGAGCAGAACTAGAGATGACATTTCCAGTGCAGGCGCATTTGAGTTTGTGCTTAAGAGCAATAATCCCATACCCGAAGTGCAGAAAAGAAGAGGATGGAAAGACCGCGGCAGGCGCACACCAATATCGGATCTTCAAGATGTCGATATCGATTCGTCGCTGCTGGCTCTCTGTCTAATGAAAACGGTGACTTTGACGTACTTCCAAAAGAACAACAAACAAAAAAAAACAATAGCAGTGATGAACGGCAAAAATAAAAAGCCGATGATGCTGGTGAATGGGTTGAAGTCACTTCTAGGCGAAGAAAGGTAGAAACATCGAATAACAAGAGCGACCTGTCCCCACTAGGGGAACGAGTGAACGGGTAAATTTATTTCATGCGGCATATTTGCCCCAAGTGTCATGGATTTTCGTCTCCGGTCTTGCTACTGATACGAAGCCGGAACAAGTTGAAGGTTTTCGGCGGGAGTTGAACCTGAATGAAGGATGTAACTGCGTGAAGATGTCAACCGGGAAGGACCATCTGTACAGTTCATTTAAACTGGGAGTACCAACTTCCAAAAAACAGGACATCATGAATCCCAGTATCAGGCCGATAGGTACCGTGATAAACCATTTTCCCAACGCGCTCAGGGAAACCAAACCTCCCAGGGGCTCCCAACAAGTACTAGGTTCCACAACTACCATTACCAATTTAAATAAAAATAAATTTACTTTATTACATTTTAATATCCAATGTATGAGAAATAAGTTATCAGACCTTGAAGTTCTTTGTAATGAGCATAATATTGATTGTGAATGTATAAATGAGCACTGGCTTAGTAGTGGAGAGCTTGAGGCTTGCAGTGTGCCTGGTTACACTATCATCTCTGGTTTTTGCAGGTCTGATATGCTTCTTGGTGGTGTTTGCATTCTGGCTGGAAATTCTCTAGACTGTGCATGCAGAAATTGCTGGTGTTTATTTCAAGCGGCCTAACTTGGGAGTTGTTACTGTTTACGATCACCACAAGGTAACTTTGATGTCTTTCTTGAAACACTTCACCAAGCTCTTAGAGGTGTGGATATGTCCAAACCTCTCTTCCTGACAGGGGATTTTAACGTCCATTTTAATAAAAAATACAATTCAAAGCAACATAATTAATAAACCTATTGCAGTCCTTTGGGCTTCATCAGTGTTCTTTTTCTAATACTCGTAATACTGCTTGTATAGATACAATATTTACAAATGTAGACCTATATAAAACATCCAACAGCATTCTTGACTTGCAGTATCTTTCTGATCATGATGCAATTCTTTTAGACTACCATAGCGAGTTTGATAGCAATGCAAAGACTCGTATTGTTTACCGTCCAATAACTGACGATAATCTCTTTCAATTTTATAGTAGAATTGAAACAGTAAATTGGGATTTTGTTGGTAACCAAAACATAAGTATTAATAAAAAATTTGAGACATTCTTAAATATTCTTACAACTAATATTGAGATTTATTTTCCAACTAAAAGCAAACTAATTAATCAAAATCAACCAAAAGTCCAGGTTAACTGGTTTAATAGTCCCTTGAGCGATATGAGGGATAGACTAAAACTCTTAGTACATCTTAATAAGGAAAATCCTATACTAATGCCCAAAAATGTAGTTACTTACTATAAAAAGAGATATAGAAAGGATATTTTAAATGCAAAAAAGAATGCTTATGATAGGTATATAAACAATTCATCAAATCCTCAAACTGCAATGTGGAATATAACAAACTAACAACAAGCTAAACGCAATACAGCACATATTTCAACTCTGACAGCTGAACCACTTAATGATTACTTTACATCTATTGCTGAGGAGGTGGTTAACAGCCTACCGCCCTCGACAATAAATTATAGTGAATATTTTCCAGATGCAGTGAGAGGAACGGGTTTTTCTCTTCAGCCTGCTGGCTTTATAAATAATGTTAGAGATTTAATTACAAATCTTAAAAATAGCAAAAGTACTGACTATTTAGGCATTAACACAAAAATAATAAAAACAATTAAAAACATAATAGTTTATCCATTGACCAAGCTTATCAATCAGGCAATCTCCAGCACCGTATTCCCTGATTCGCTGAAAACCGCAAAAGTGATATCAATTTATAAAAATAAGGGTTCAACTACCGACTTGTCATGTCATGACATGTCTGTGTTGGTTTTGAGGGTGGCCTTGACACGTTTGCCACCTGCCTTGATCTTACTAAGGCGTTTGATTGCGTGTCACATTCCATTCTTCTATCTAAGCTAGATTACTACAACTTTTAACCCTCAAGCATTCTTATGCTAAAATCATATCTGTTAGATAGAGGACAATTTGTTGTGTGCGGTGGTGTTTCACAGACAAGGGAGGTCAGGTATAGATAGAATTCCGCAGGGCTCAGCACTTGGCCCAACCCTTTATCTCATTTATATAAATGATCTAGCTAATCATAACCAAAAAAACAATGTGATACTGTTTGCAGATGATACCACAGTGTATGAAAGTTACCATCCATTGATTGATCAGACAGATATACGTGGCACACAGGAAAGCATGGAGACCTGGTTTCTGGCTAATGGACAATCTTTAAACACAGCTAAAACTAAGAGCATTAACTTCACATTGCGACACGTTCAGACGGATTCAGATCTCTTAGTCGATTGCTTGGACCAGGTTAAATTTCTAGGGGTTTATCTTGATCCTAAGCTGACATGGGAAAATCATGTAAACCACCTCAATGGCAGGTTATCAAGCTACATCTACCTTATTAGGAGTCTGTCTGGGAGTGTTTCTTTGGAAACGTTGATGTCCGCCTATCATGGTTTCTTTGGGGCAAATATGTCATATGCTGTTCTCTCCTGGGGACATTCTGTTCACGTTTCTAGAGTCTTTGGACTTTAGTGGCGCTGTGTGCGTGTCATTCTTCAGATGGGCTATAGGAAGGACTGTAGAAATGCTTTTAGGCGTTTAAACATTCTGACGCTTCCT
>JAEQML010082291.1:0-10880 GCA_016904865.1 Pissodes strobi
TTAAGGTAATTTATCGACGATTTTAGGATAATTATTTTATTTTTGTTAAGTAATTATTGTTTTATCCTGATATACTGGCGGTTTTAAATCACTGATATATTAGTTGAATTGCTTATTAGAAATGAGTTCTCAGAGCAAGTAATTCATGAATATCAGTGGAACTCAATACGTGAGCCATGCTAGGGCATCCACTTATCTACAAATTCAGTAAGAGGTCCGGCAAATCAAATCGGTTATTATTGAGATAAGTTAGTTCAGAAGAAGCCTGGAGAAGATCGCCAAGTATTACTTCGAGCTTCGAGGAGAAAAATTGGAATTAAATTTAAGAATTTAGCACCGACATTGACGGGAAAAAAGCAAGCCTGTAAAATAAGTTCTAATTGTCAAATTTAGTAGGAGGAATAATATCGAAATTGCCTAAATTAAAAGGGAAATAAAAATTAGCGGTCTTTGCAAAAATTCACGCATCCCATCTATACCGCCTAAAGCTCTAGGATAAATATTCGGGATCATCAAACAAAACGTTCGAAAAATGGACTGATGAAAATTACACATTTTCGGATACTCTGTCTGATATTAATCAAGTCAATAATTCCCTTATTAACTCAACTTTTGTTAACCTTTGTCAATCTTTTCAATGCGGCCCCCTGGAAAAGGTAACGGTGGTGATTTTGTATCCTACTAATTCAGTTATCAGTTCTATTAACCTTATCAAAATATATCAAAAAAATATTTTTTCTACAGCTCTGGAAGTGAGTGCTGGTAACACCTTTTCTTAAAATCAGTCAGCTCACTGAATTTGATCAGTTAAGGTGAAGTAATGTGGTGGGATTTTTCTCAAAAATTTTTGGAAGAAGAATTTATATGTATGCTAGGCTAGTAATAAGTTAGAAGATGGCAGGAAACCAAATCCAAATCCATTGTGTTTATGAGAGTGGCACACACACGAAAGGAGAATGTATGGCGCTCGACGAGGGGTGTGTTTGCGAAGTTGTTGATTGACACGGTTCTTGAATAGTTGTAGGTTGTAATTAAGGGGAAACCGATGTCCTGGGAGTGAGTTCCGCAGTGATGCAGTGTGCCAGACAAAGGACTCCTTGTAAAACGACGTTCTAGGTGTTTCCAGCTATATGAACGTGTGCGCTCTTGCTGTCTGCCCAGACTGTCTGACAGGTGTTGCTGGAGGCGGGATGATGCGGGCCAAAGTCTGGGAACATCTGTTGTGAAAATATCTGTAAAACAGAGATATCTCGGCAACATGTCTGCGGTGTTTCAGACTGTCCAGATCCCGGCTGAACTCCGGGTCGCCGACGAGACGTACGGCTCTCTTCTGAATGGAATCCAGCAGCTTTAGGGTATGCTTAGTGCGGAACCCCAGATGTGTGAGCAATATTCTAAGCACAGTCGTATTTGCGCTTTGTAGAGCAAGAGCAGCTGCTGCGGTGGTGCATACAGCACCAAGCTTCTGCAAGGCTGATTTTGCGATGTTAGCAACGTTGCCATGCCAGGACATATTACTGAGACACTTAGTAGTCCGATTGACGAGGAAGAAGAAATGGTCGGTCCTGCCATAATGATGTTAAGGCACGCCGTATTAGCCTTTTTGGTAAACGTGGCTCTTTGGGGTTTTGCTGCATTAAACTCCACCAAATTCCTGTCGATCCAAGTTTGGAATTTTTCTCCACATCTTGATCAATTATTGTAATCTGCTCCTGTCTGCAGTGATAAGTCTCAGTCGCTGGTGAAGGTTTTTGTCATCTAAATTGGGAGACAAGGGTACTGTCATCTGCAAAACTGTAAACATGATTATTGGTTTCGATCAGCATGTCATTAATATATAGATGAGGAACAGAGTTGGTGAAAATATTGCGCCCTGAGGCACTCCGGAATAATGGTGAATGTGTCCATCAATTGTAATGTGCAGAGACCGGTTCTTAAGAAAACTGGCATGGCAGATGCGGTTGTTGAGCAATCCGTCATGCCAAACTCTTTCGAATGCCTTCGATATATCTAACGCAATCGCTCGAAATTCTCCGTAGTTCTCAATTGCACTAATCCATACATGAGTGACATTGTGGAAGCCATATTGTTTATCGCGAATTATTCTGTCGGTCTCGAGGTACTTGAGTAGTTGCTGATTGACTACACGTTCCATGACTTTGGATATTATTGAAAGCAAGGCAATTGAGCGATAGTTTGAAGGAGTGATTTGCCTTTTTTTGGAACAGGTTGTACTCGATCGACTTTCCAAGAAGATGGGTAAATCCCTTTTCGGCAAGACGTCTGGAAAAAATGAATGTTGGTTCGGTGGCGCAGATCTTTACATGATGGCAGGTATTTCATTCGGTCCTGATGCTTTTTACGCAGCTAGCTCTTTGAGGTTTTTACGAATATCACGGTGGTGAAACTTAACTTCTGCCATGGTAGCGTTGATCTTGAATATGGTGTGGAGAGCCTTGCCTTGGGGGACGTTTAAAGGTAGAGGCCGATGAAAACATTTCCGCGAGCATGTTTGCTTTTTTCTTTAGCTGCAGTCGCCGCCGGCGCCGGCGCCGCCGTTACGCCGCATTCGTCTGTCAAAGGTGGGAGAGACGTTTTTGTAAATCAAAGTGAGATCGTTATGGCTTGATCGCATCTCGTTGTATCGGTCGATACATCAAAATTCGTTTGCGATTGCCCATGCCTCATTCAGTATTATCTGTTCCGTCTGGAAAGATAAAAATTGAAATCTTTAATGTATAAGTAATTATTTAATTACTATTTCTTGCAGAATCTCAGCCAGTTAGAAGATAAGAAATTGCAAGATAGGAATTGTAGGTATTTCTACTGACTAATGCCGACAATCCTCCAATTGCAAAGCCCTTTTAGAGTTTTCAGTAAAAAAAAAAGAACATTTAAGCAGTGTTGATTTTAAAATTCAAAAACTCGAAAAAAAAAGCCAAAAATCATTAAAACTTACATTCGTGCTCTCAAAATAGATCCCCTTCAAATTAATTTTCCAGTCTCCTTTTCCAATACGTCTTCCAGACGACATAGATAATACTAAATGATAAATGCAAACATGACAAAAAGATTGTCATTTGTCAACCAATACAGCACCCGAACTGCCCGTTCGGGTAGGGTTGATAAAACAATCATCTTCTAACTTATTACTAGCATATATATGGAGAAATATTTTCCACACATCTATATCTATATATGGTTATTCCTAAAAAGCAGTCTGCATTCCAATCCATACATTGAACAACGGCGCTTGCAGATATTTGGATTAATATTCTGCGTTTATAGAGTTATAACCAGTACTCAAATATTAATAAAACTAGAATTATGTTCTCCTGAATTTCAATAAAACTTTCGGCTCATTATCTCGGCCTGAATATGGCTAATTAGTCTAAATGTCTACCAAAATTTCTTGAAATATTATTGGATTAGTAGATATGTTACTTTAGGGAAGACATTACTATTCTTCTGAAATCCAACTGGATGGTGCATGGCGTTTGGAATCTGATATTAATAAATTTAATGTTCTGGTCGTCCCGATCTGTTTTAAAGTTTTGGATAGGCTTAATTCAGAATTTGATTCAATTATTAATTATCTCTGCTTAGACGATGGGGCTAGAAATGTAGTGCCACACTCTTTCTCTGTTTAATTACAGAGAGTAAGGTTATAGTTTATATAAAATAATATTAAAATAATATGAACAATAAAATAAAATCAAACAAGTAAACAGACTAGTAAACAGAAATTAGTTATATAAGAAGAGGCAGTTTAGGAGAGTCTGCAAATCCTACTGCTCAGTAAGAGATAGGTTCGGTTAAGGGCGCCAGCAGCTCTCTACCAGTCGAACAGCCAATTAATTACCCACGATGTGCTAGATACCACTCCTCAATAACTAAATAAAATTTATGAATAAGTTTGCAAGTAAGTAATGAGGTATTAGACAACAAGAAAACTATTTTTTTTTTTAAACAATGTTCACGTTTATTGATAGTTGTTGTTAAATGTATGAAGCAGATGCCCTGCTATTGAAGTTCTTAGTTAGTTAGTAGCTATAACAAATAATTATATGCACTCAATCTAAAAAATTCAAAAACCACTCACTGACAACTAGAAGCTAAGATCAGTTTTTCCAAGTAGAATCAAATGGTACTAAAGTTTTTCGGTATCCAATGTTTAATTAACAGATGCGATGAATCAATTCAGAAAAATAAGCTAATAATTATGAAATCAATAGAATGAAAATCAATTAACAAATTAATTAATGAAGTGAATCGCCCACCATTAATCAAATAATATAAAATTAATTAAATGAAATTAATTAACAAATCAAATAGTGAAGTAAATATACAACTATAATCAAATAGCATAAAGGTAATGCAATACAATTCATCAACAAATAAATTAGTGAAATGAGTCACCAACTATTAATCAAATAGTATAAAGTTAATTCAATGAAATTTATTAACATATCAATTAGTGAAGTAAGTCATTAACTATTAATCAAACAATGTCAGCTCGCCTTAATGACAATTAAAAATAAGGTAAGTATTAGGTAAGCCGACCTAAAATTTAATAAAGCAAGGCAGAAAGTAAAAAAATTAAGGTGGAATTGAATTGAAATAAGAAATATCACAAAATGATGTAAAACACGAGTAATTAGCTTATATGTTTTAACAGTAGCGAACCACTATTTTCAGTTGAGTACGTGTTGTTCAATAATGATGTCCAGAATCCAATCATTTATAAGCGAGGCCAATATCAAAGCATAAAGTAAATTAGCAATTAATATGCAAAATTATCAGATGGTTTTAAAATAAGAAAAGTCGCAATATCAGATATGTACCTGAGTCAGTATAACATATACCAACTACACAGGCTGTACGTGTAATAAAACTAATTGCTATATAGAAATCACTACTTATGGCTACGATTCTAGCTTAAAAGCAAAGTCCTGCAAATATAAAAGCTCTAGAAAGCAAATGTAATTTTCAAATATAGGAGCAATCAAATCTATAATCCGTGGTTACACTTACGAATCAAATTATTTAATAAGAATGCAATTACTAATTTACCAAAGATAAAAAGTTCATTATTACATTAGAATGTTCACGTACAATTGAATAAAAATAAAACAGGTCGGACTTATCTATGTCTCTTGGCGCTCAAATTAGCACGGATGCTCCTACTCAGGTCCCAACATCTATCCAATGTAGACTATGGTGAACATATAATTGGAGCTACACCAACAGAATCCACTGAATACTCCTCACAAGTGGTAAGTTTTGTAAGGTGCGAGAATGATGAACACCACAAGCACGTAAGCTAGCAAACAGCTAGTAAGGGTGCCAGAGGTAAACGAATGCAGAAGAAAAAACCCTAAAAAGTTAAAACGTCTAAAACACTAGACACAATTCATTGACCGTATTTGTGGCCAGCACAGCAATTTAACACAAAATCCCCAGTTAATTATTAATTACTTGAGCTTAATTACTTAAACGAAAGGAAAGCTCACTGACACAATTCCCAGTTAGCGAGATAAAACTTTACCACTAACCCCTTAAATTAATCTTGCAATAATATCAAAAATATATAATATAATAATATGCGACATTCATAACCCCCAAAATGAGAATTTCATTTTATAAAGACTAATTTCTCTAATATTTTACAATTAAATTTGGTGGAGTGACCCAAAATGTGACTACACCGGCATTTTGAACAATGAAACGAAGCCCAGTACAGTACAAATAGCAACATTACTATAAAAGGTGAAAATAATTAGTACGTTATTCCTAAAAGATATTTATAGTTTAACTAAAGCTTTAAAAACCATGTGTTAGGTAGAAGTTTGATTACAGTGGTCAAATCAGTGAGTAATTTAATGAAAAATATTGGAATTTACAGAATGTTAGATTATAGATAAAATTTTCAGTTTAATTAGAGTTATTAAAACCACTTTGCAACTAGATGTTAACATAATTTAATGATATTTAGCCATATAGACTATTTTAAGAGAAAATATAATTTTTTTCTTTAGGAATATTAAATTCATGAATACATTCTCTTTAATATTTACCTCAATTCAAGCTGTTAGGTTTCTAACGAGGATTATATAGGTGTGTGGAACCTCTATTCCATGTGACTATCCAAGTCCAGTAGGTAAAAATCCTTGATTAATTCACAATACACACAGGTAACTAAAGATAAGATATATAAGTACCTATTTTTGTGGTCTTCACTCAAAATCCCATAAAGATAGTCTGTAAAATTACAGATATTGAGCTATTAACCACTCCTACCAAATGACCGTCGAAAAGTGACATGGATGTGGCCCATCCACTTCGACCCACCGATATGGATGGAGATCGGTGCTTCGACCTAATGTTCCTTCAAATAAAAAAACTTCAAGAGCGTAGGTACTAAACTCGCTAGTACTAAACTTGCCCTATGTAGCGTGAAATTTTGCACATTTAAATACGTATTTCGAGACCAAATAAGAAAAGAAGCATGATTCTACCCCAACTGGCTAACGTCTGTACGAACCATAATCAATGATAATTAATTAAATTAATAAATCATTGTAACAATGATTCTAGTACAATTAGGTCAGTGAAATAGTACCAACGTTATTTTGGACAATCGCGACAGTACTCCATATTACGGATTGGACATGAATCACTGTTTCGTGTCGAAAACATTAAAGTAGGTATCAGGCTAGAGATTTGCTGCATTTGTAATAGATGGCGCAGTGATGTCGAAACTCGATTAAATATTGGGGACCATTATTTGGTGACGCAAACATATCAAATGTGCCTAACATAAATCAAATTTAAGTTAATTTTAAATATACAAAATTTAAAATGTTACAGTAGGTATGCCCACAACAGCTAGTGCAATAAAGTTATCATTCCTAAACGACAATCGTTTCCACTGGCGTGGCGCAGAGAAATAATCTTATTATGCTAACTATCCTCATGCAGATGACACCTTAGATCTACTACCACTTCAATAAATCTCAGCTACAGAAATCATTTTTGCAAATGGGCCATACTTTCATTATAGCGACTGCAAAACTATTTCAAATCTCAACAAAAATTCTTATGTCTACAATGGTAATGAAATGCAAATTCAAAGTGTTCGCTTGTGCCAGAATAAAGCTCGCCAGTTTTCCAGAAAACAATGAAAATGCAGGCTAGAGCAACTACTTAAAGTCAAGCGCCTGCAGGGATATCAAAATTATGGAAATTATTTACTTACACTAGTAACGTGTTTTCAACTTTGGCTTAATGAGCCTGGCTTATGATATCTAGAAATCTCTTACTTCGCAGAGCGAATTTATGTTTGCTTTGCAACAAAAATAATCATCGCATATGGAACTAAATCTTTCTTGTGTGTTCATAGATACGTATACAGGGAGATTCACGTTGACTGGACTATTAGATGTTGATGTATAACTATTTAAGCTAATATTATCTAACATATTTTACGCGAAATGGTGTTACCGCCTCCATCAGAAAGGAAGAGCAACTTTGTTATTTGAAATTGAAAACCCCGTGTCTAATGTAATTTTTGAATACTCTATTTGATTGTAATTAACTGTTCTTCATACCATATCTCGTGTATTTTATAATAGACAGAACGTAGTACAGACAAAGGGCATCGATGGCAACTCCTATATGGTCGGCAATGCTTATAAGAAAAGTTCTGTTCAAATTGTTTTATATTTTTGATAGCTTCGATGGTTAGGAACATCTCGCATAATCGAATTACCTAATTTTATTAATTAGTTTGGTAGCATCTAATAGTGTGTCTATTATTAGGATATTTTGTTTAGGGTAATTATAGTCTATTCAGAAATGTTTGACAGCACGGAACCTCAATTATACCTCACAGATCATTTAATAATATTAGGTTTGTTCTAGCAGCGATTTAAACCCAAACCAAACCAAATCCAAGCCATCCGGAGTTTGCGCATAGCGATTTAAGTGTCGCTTATATTGCAATGCGCAAACTCCGGATGGCTTGGTTTTGATTTGAAATCGCTGCTAGAACAAACCTATTATTTCTAGTACTTCATAAATAAAATATACTTTTGTGTAAAAATGCAGGTAGTTTCTAATCATTATACATGCACAAGGCAATCTCAAATTTATAAATATGGATAATGGGAACCTTTTAGATCAAGTATAGTACCAGTAGTGGATGATGAGAATGGTCAGAACTAACAATTAAAATATTTCGTTATTTTGTCATATTCCCCATTTCAAGTGGGTTTGTTTTGTTTTCCAGTTTTTCTAAGGTCTTTTCCCCTAGGCTGACGGGTGTGTACCAAATCTCCCTAGTACACTCGTTGTTGCACTCATTCGGGCTATGTTACATGAATGTCTTCAGTATTATGACCTTCTATATATGATGATATCTCTGAATCTCTTCTCAGCGTTTTTCCGGCCACTCCTGAACGTAAGCCTCTTCCATTTTTTTCATGTTCCTATGTTTTGCGCCTTTTGCGTCCAGTGTACCCGCTATTTTTCTAATATCGTCTATCTATCTTGTGGGTGGTCTTCCTACGCTTCTCTGTATCTAGATGTAGCTAATTCATATGTTATGTGAAAGTCTTATGGTACTGCCTGTTGCCCCTCTGAACTAAATTGAATTTAATTCGCAATGCACAAAGAGCCTACATATGGGCTTAGGACCATGCGTGAGCGGTACTGTTAGGTTAGCTGAGCAGGTACTATGCTTATGTGCGTCTTAGGGATGATTCTGGAATCTGTAAATGGTGAGAAAATGATCTTGAAAGGCCACGGCACTTAGCCCCATTGGGCTCTCTGTGCGTCCTCCCTGGATTAAACAATCTATCTAGGCCATCGGCCAGCCTAGTGTCGCAAAAAAGGCGGCAATGTTGCCCGAGGAGGCTGTTCTGAGAAAAGCCATGGTTGGCAATCGCTTTTCCAAAATGGATTCCCTTAGCTCCCTCCGAAACAGCTTCGCAATCGCAGAGCAGATACTCTACTGTTTCGTCCTCCTGTTCACAGCCTCTGCATAGAGATGTTTCTTTAGCTGGCAGTGCCCAGTCAGAGTCCCCGTCATGAGTCGTAGGTTCTTCCTTGACATATCCAGGTATGCTTTGGCTGCAGTCACATTAGGGTAGCTTAGTAGCTTCCTGGCCAGTCGACAGTTAGTTGTTTTGTCCAATCTCGCCCTAACGTCTTCATGGGTGATATTACCATATTAACAAATAATCCTGTTTACAGTTTTGCAGATGACAGTACCCTTGTCTCCCACTTTAGATCAGAAAAACCCTTACCAGCGACTGAGACTCATCACCGCAGACAGGAGCAGATTTCAGCAATTAATCAAGACCTGGAGAAAGTTCAAACTTGGGGCGACCGAAATTTGGTCCAGTTCAATGCAGCAAAGACCCAAGCAGCCACGTTTACCAAGAGGGCCAATACAGCGGGCCCTGACATCATTATGGCAGGGTCGACCATTCCTTCATCCTCGTCAATCGGACTGCTGGCTATCTCGGTCAACAGCAATATGTCCTGGCATGACCACGTTGCTAACATCGCAAAATCAGCCTCCCAGAAGCTTGGTGCGCTATTTCGCAACAAAAAACTCTATACACCGCAGCAGTTGCTCTTGCTCTACAAAGCGCAAATAAGACCGTGCTTAGAATATTGCTCACATATCTGGGGTGCCGCACCAAAGCACACCCTAAAGTTGCTGGATTCCATTCAGAAGAGAGCTGTGCGTCTCGTCGGCGACCCGGAGTTGACCCGGAATCTAGATAGCCTGGAACGCCGCAGACATGTAGCCGAGATATCTCTGTTTTACAGATACTTTCACGGCAGATGTTCTTAGGATTTGGTCCGCCTCATCCCGCCCCTGGCAGCTCCTGTCAGACAGTCACGACAGGCGGCAAGAGCGCACCAGTTCGTCGTACAACTGGAAACACCTAGAACATCGCTTTACAAGAACTCCTTTGTCTGGCGCACTGCATCACTGTGGAACTCACTTCCAGGACATCTGTTTCCCACTAATTACAACTTACAAATATTCAAGAGCCGTGTCAATCAACATCTTCGCACACACACCGCTCGTCGAGCGCCATAGGGTCTCCCTTTAGGGTGTGTGCCACTGCCATAAAAAAAATATATTTCAACGTCACAATGGGGTAGGTTTGAAAGGCCGGCTCCCATAATGACTGAACCGGATGCCTTTTTAGCTAATTTATCCGGTAATTTGTTACCTTCGCACTGTGCATATGCTTTAACCCAGCACACAGAAATTCTGTTTTTGCGGGCGGCATCCTCCAGTGATTTGTGGCATTCCAGTACTGACTTGGATGTAAGTTTATATCTTTTCAGGGCCAGTAGTGCCTGTCTACTGTCCGTGTAGATTTTAATAGTCTTGTTCTCAGTATTCTTGCGAACAATCTCTTTTGCGGCTATGGATATAGCAGCAAGTTCAGACTCAACTATGCTTGCGTGGCCCTCCATAGACAATTTGAGGTCAATTCGCAAGCATCGGAAGTAAATGCCACAGCCTGCTACTTTCTTGGTTTTTGAGACATCCACGAAGGTGGTAACCGCACCTTCGATTATAGGCTCATTTGGTCTAATTTGTACATCATATAGTTTGTTGAAGACAAACTTGGGAGTTATGCTGTTTGCGCTGGCTTACAGTAGTGGCAGTCTTGTGACTGCTCCTTCCCACAGGTGGCGTCCAGTCTCTCCACATTCTATGCTGGTTTGCACATCAACGACTCTAAGCCTCAGCAATGCAGTCAGCGTCACCTCCATTAGATAAATATCGAGGGGCGGTAAGCGCAACATTACTTCCATGGCTCTTGTTGGGGTTGTTCTCATAGCTCCCG
>JAEQML010082292.1:0-10880 GCA_016904865.1 Pissodes strobi
TCATGTCCTACCTCACGATAATTGCAAGTAACTAGCTCGACACCAGGAAAATGTTCTTGAACCTGATTTGCCAGAAATGAAATAATTTTTTTATTCCGGTTCTGTCTACTGGGGCTATTGCTAAGCAGCTTGCGTATATTTTTCCTGGAATACATTTGGAATATTGTGTACAAATGAGATCAAATGCCGGCTGGTCCATGTTCTGATGATTCAGAAAGCGTACAAAATATTTCTGTTCTAATGCCAAGCTCCGCCCACAGTGTATAGGTGAACACAGTATGTAGCGTTATTTGCTGCCGTGATTCTCCAAAGTGGTACGACTGTACCTCTTCTGAATATTTCAGGCAATACTTTTCGGAAAAATCACAGTAACTACATTCTCAGTAATATTTTGCTTAAGGGATTTTAGCCCATTTTATTGATGTAATATACGTCATTCGTGTGCGAAAAGAGAGCCAATCCTAACTGCAAATTTATCTCAAAGTTCAAAACTTTTATTTCGTGTCTTATTTTTGCAATTTTAAACCACACTTCAGTTTTTGTAAATCTCATATGTCCGTTTTATGTTTAAAGGCAGGGACTCAAGCAAGCTCGGTAAAATTTGAGTGAATATATGCACGTCAGCGTCAGTTGTTCTGCAAATACAAACAATATAGAGGTCATAAGCATTATGTAAGACGATGGAAAATTGAAATACTTTCTCAGGCAATAAATTATCGAACTTAGTTACTGCCGATAAGTCGTTATTAGTATACATGATCATAGTACCTCCATGAGATAAATAATTACTTCTATTAAATCTAGTTACTGTAGTATATTTTTTGAAAAACACAGGTTCATCAACATTTAACCAATGTTCAGTTATGGCAATAATTTCCGAAAAATTAAGTTCTTCTAATTAAAGAAATAATTCATTTGTTTTGTGTCTTAAGGACTGAATAAGAAAAACACTAAGCTTGCCATCATGCAATTTTTCAGAGGGTGCTTGATCCTCTAGTTGGCGTCAATCTACCTAAAAATTCCCCCTTTAATCGGACAGCCAGTAGCAAAATAATTGCTATGACTTTCTCTAACCTTCTGAAGGCGTTGAAGTATTTCCGATGAAAAGGAACACCTGAGACCTGAAGGTAGAGAGATCCGCTTCAACCTCCGCTGACAATTCAACAAACATTTACACTGATGGAAAAGAAAAAATGCACTATAAAGCACTGTTTTTGCCTTACTTTAACTTCTAAATACATTAAGTATTTCAATTTCTTGCAAGTAAAAATTACAATATTCAGGCCGTTTAAATGAGTACGACCCTGCAAAATTATGTAGGGAAGTGAGATGATGCAACTTGCATGATTGAGTTATCGAAAACTATTAATTACAAAATGGCTTTGGAAGATTAATTAACTACAGAGAATAGGGTTTTCTGCATTTGCGTGCAGTGTGCACGTGCGTATAAGACGAACCTTCGAATTATGACAGTAGCAGTATGGTTTAAGTATACGTGAAAACACGGAGAAAGTGGCAAACACGAAAAAAGAGGGACCCTAGATATTATAAAGCAAAGCGAAAATACCTGTAAGGCTCCACAGAGATCACTTACTTCCGGGAGTTAAGCAAGAGTGCATCCGCCATCTTTGCGATGGAGCTAACGAAACAGCTTACATGAACGATCGCGAAGAGGACTGCTTACTGTCGAGGCGTAAGAATGGTTGTCTCAGCAGCGTTGCCAGCGAAAAATTGAAAATTGTCTCATATTTCAACTGAAATTGTACCAGATTCAGCATTTTTGTACAGAATTTATATTATAAGAGGTTTTTTTTTATATTTTTGCGATTTTTGAAAATTTACCGTCATTACCGTATAGGAGGCTCCAACTTTTTCCTTGACCAGAAAGCCAGAACCCAGAACATATAGCTGCAAAGCGAAACACATTTCAACCAAGTCGGGCATACACAACCAGCGGAATAATTACGGAGCGCCATCTGTGAAAGTATGTCATAACCCGGCAACTACTAGCACTATGATTTATACTTCTGCCTGGATCGTATCGATTTTAAACGAAGAAAGCTGTTCGAGGTCCGATAGGATACGCCCTTACTCTTACCTGTGTTTGACATACTATATGACATAACGACAATGGCAAGTAGCTTCGGCAAGACCCATCAAATATTTTATTAGTAATTTTCCAGAAAAAAGGTTCTTTGGCCGATAGTTCCCAGCCGCAAGAATACAGTGTTTTCAATTGTGTAGATCCAAAGGATGCCATTGTTTTTCATGTTGTTGTTTGTAACGGGCTCCGATTAACTATACGCATTTATTTTTTTTTCTGGACGAAATGGCGAAGGACCAAAATAAAAATTTACGTACGTGGTACTATAGTCGACTAAAATTGATCTATTTCTGGAGGGAAAATAATCAAACATCATATTATTTATTAAAATAGACTACAAAAATTAGATAATCACCACAATGGGACTAGTATTGGAAAAGCATGGAACCCAATCCATTAAATTAGGTATTCTAAAGCAAATAGTTCATATTTATGTCTTGATATATCAAAGGCACATGCTTTCTTTTGAACGAATTAACTTTACACACACGATATATTGTTGCAGCTGGAACCACAAAGCCTCGTTGTATATTGGTATTTTCCCCTTGGTTTTGTCCTATTATGCTGTCTTTCTAAATGGAGAAAGAAACCCTTCTTCTAATCGTTTGGCTTGCTTTCATTATTTCAGTTCGATAATACACCTTGATGGCCATCTACTGTTTGCGACCTTGTTAATTATGGTTTTTAATTGCTGATTCGAAGTATTTTGGAATCAAGAATATATTTTCGCCTTTCTTGGAGGGTTGTGTCTAAAATAAAACAACAGTGATAGATTGTTTACAGATTAGCCGAGTAATTGGAGTTTGGACATGCCGAGTTATATTTTAAGGTTATTTAGGGATATCTAACACTGTAATTATAACTTACTTTTTGTACACTTGATGGTCATTCTGTGGTAATTTTCTCGTTGATTTATATTTGATAATATATTGTTTTGGTTAGGTGATTACGGAATATTTTCATTTTGGGAATGAAACATTGACGTTTGTTAGAAGTATGTTATGTCACTCCGGTTTTAAACCATAGACTACACGACCGGTGGAAAGCGCATCGGATCCCTCCGTCGATATCGACTCGAGAACCACTCTAATTCGCGTTGCATTTATTGTAGGATTTAGCTATCATACGCTTGAATTTGCTGATTATATCAATGTTTAGCATCTACGCTTGCATATTGACGCAGTATTACACGGACTCTCCATTATTAAAGTTCGATAATATGTCAGCTCGGAGTAGATTCTACCTACGCAAGGGAAATTACTCCATGTTTCATATAGTCTATGGGGGTAATTTTGGCGGTATAAGTGACAGCTTTCTGGACAAGCGCGTGGCCTTCACGGTCGACACGGTTGCCAAGTTAATGCCTTATTTGGCATAATGCTATTAGTGGCGCGTGTTGATTGTAATTTTAGACTGCCGCATAACGCGTGGGTTATATATTCCCACCAAGCATATAAAAGTAGATTCTAACTGATTTAAATCATTTCGATAATGAGTCGCTTTAACGCTTGTTTTGGCGAATCCGGTAGTATGACATCATAACTTTCTAGTACTTTGTGACAAATAGGGACGCTTCTGGCAACATAGTATGTTGGGCCGGCGCGATGTTAATTCTGCTAGCCTCGTCATTTTCGAAGCAAGCCAATTTAGTCTTTATGTGATCTTGAAGGAACCAGTAGGTTTCAGTGCCGAGCTCTCGAAATTGGGAATTTTCGTTGAGATACTGATATTTAGTGTGAAATATACAGTGCCCTAGTTAGGGGATTATTCAACGAAGCCCTTGAGCAGAATTGTGGTCGTCGATGGTTTCTCGTCTGATGGATGATTGTAGATGAAGGAAGATTTGTAGATTCGACCACCTGCACCCACGTTTGAGGATTTGACTTTCGAGAGCTGCCACATGCTTGAACCCCGTTTAAAAATCTAAAGGTATGTTGTTTGAGTAATTTTGATACAGATATTGTTTTGATCTGTTATTTGTTGAGGTTCCGTACCTGTTTCCTTCATATTTTGGCTTGATCACCGTGCTAATTTGCCCTATTTGTTTCAGGGGTTTTTCCGTTTTTCTGTTCCTGTTCCTGTTTTTTTTTCGGATTTTTGGATTATTGGTTTTTATGGGCCTTCCATTGTCCTCTTACGTTCCGGTTTCCTACCTGGGTTTCGAGACTGCATACTGAGACTCCTCTGACAACACGTGGTTTCGGAGTAACCGTCAATTGACTGCGTGTCTCGCTGTCTGATCCAAGCCCTAACGCATACGTAGTGTGTCTCCTCGACCTTGACGCTCCAGTGATTCGACGAACACCTGGATCCTGGATGAACTCACTGTTGGCTTGATAACGTATCAGATAAGTCTTAATTTAGGATATTATATAGTGTATTTTGGGACTTTTATTTTATTTCATTTTATTTTTGTGTTTTATTTGATTGGTGATTAAGGGCGAATTAAATTAAATTTTCGGATGAATTTGCTTAATGAAAGTATTGATGGTATGACTTGATTTAAAATATAGTTACCTTCAAGTTATTTGGGAGTAACGAATTATTCTCAATTGTTAGCATAGGTATACTGGATTATCCAGCTAATCCGGATAGTTTTGGCGTGTTATTAATTCATTTCAGCGTAGTCTTGTTCGCGTGTTTTACTTCTTTCCAGCGTCGTATAATATAAATATTTTTGGAACTGTTCGCATATAAGCATAGCGTATCGACGCGTAATCATATAGGTTTACCTCTGGTACGGATACTATTTAATAGGTGAATATTTTACTTACATGAATCTAGTACATTAATTTGAACTAGCACGTTAACTTCTCGCTTATTGATTAGAGTTATTTAGAGTGTAGAAGTATCATATTTTTGTACCGTATAGGTTGATAGCACCAATCAAGGGCATGTAAACGACACGTGATCACGTCTTCGTATTCATAGGGCGCCGTAGATATAACATGAAGTATTAATTAACTTTAAACCATTACTTTTAATATTCTATCTTTAGCATACATTTTTATATTAATTGTCATAGCTACATATACAGGAAATTCTTGTAGCAATTATTTTCTTATTTAATTCAAAAGTATAGTCACCAATACGGAATATACACTTGTTATTTTTGTTTAATTGGGGTGATATTTCTTTTTGTTTCCCCTTCCAAGTTTTTCAATAGGTTACAGCGGGGAGGAGAGCAATTCGTGGTTATTGGTCGAATCTCACTGACGATCCAGCATCAGGACATGGCGATAAGTTAACCGCGTGGCGCTCAGGCATTATAACTCACCACGACCCTTCTCCACTGTCTAAAAGCTGGGGGCCGCCATTGTTCCTGCACTAAAGGCTGTACCACCGATTGTGAACTTGGAGATTATTGTGAAGTTGGAGATTATTGTAAACTTGTATATTATGTAAATTAGGTTTGTATTTGTTTGGGAACTGAGCGTTACATGTTACTCCTGGCTTGCAAACCACAGTCACTTGTTCTCCACCCATTCCATAGCGAATTTCATCGAACAGGAAAGCGAGGGCATTATTACACAAGGAACACACGGTTTTATGGCATTGCTTGGTGTAAATATACCTTCAATGTAAATATAACTTTCTGATATATACATGACTCTAGAAGCACAATGTAATATTCTTTCGAAAGTTGGTATCTGCGAGTGTACATCGGGGATATTCTTCAGGTCACGGTATGTCTGAAAAAAACTGTCAGCATCAGTTTAATAAAGACAAATTAGTCTTTTAGAGCAAATGTCAACGATTCCTTTTTTTTGCAAGCAAGTTAGGACACTTCAAAACTTTTAGCTCCTCAAGAATCGTAATTTCGTGGGACTCACTTCAATTTTCGATCAGTTTGCTCCAGTAGTTCGAGAAGAAGAAGCAAAACAGGTTATTATTCATTATTTCTGGTATCCTTCCATCATACGGTACTTCAACTACCTCAGAATTTTCCCCTGGCGAATTTTGAACACAATCCGATATAATATTATTTTCCTTCGCCATTTTGTCAATAATTTTAAAATTAAGGTTTTTGTCCTCATCTAATTTTTTTTGCTTTTTATTCTTATTAGGAGTTGGAGACACAAATTAAAGAAAGCTAGAATTGTTTTTATAATATATTTAAAATATAAACGTGATTTTAACATAAAAATATATCACTATAAATCTAAAAGCACAAAATAATATTATTTCGAAGCTTGAGGAATATAGGTATCTACGAGTGTACAGGGAATATCCTTTAGGTCATGGTATGTCTGAAAAAAATGCCAGCATCAGTTTAAAAAAAAATAGCCTTTTAGAGCAAATGTCAACGATTTCTTTTGTTGCAAGTTAGGGCACTCCAAGGCTTATAGCTTCTCAAAAATCGTAATTTCGTGGGACTCACTTCAATTTTCGATTAGTTTGCTGCAGTAGTTCGAGAAGAAGAAGCAAAACAGGTTATTATTCATTATTTCTTGAATCCTCCCATCATACGGTACCTTAACTACCTCAGAATTTTCCCCTGACGAATTTTGAACACAATCATTTATAATATAAAATTCCTTCGCCATTTTGTCAAGAATTTTAAAATTAAGATTTTTGTCCTCAATTATTTTTTTTTACTTTTTATTCTACTTAGGAGTTGGAGACATAATTGAAAGAAACCTAGGATTGTTTTTATAATATATTAAAAATATAAACGTGTTTTTAACATAAAAATATATCACTATCGAAGTAGGTATGCTCTTGAAAACTTACTATTGAGCTGTCAAGAACAGGTTCGCCGAAAACTTCAATCTTTTCACCTGAAGACAACATCATACCCTCAATATTAGACACAAGGATTTCAGGAACTTCTGGTCATCTAGTCGATTTGACATCTGATTCGTCGCAGACGATGTATTTTACTTTTATTTAGAATCTTGATAGATTTTGATTCAATTCGATTGAAACAAAACCCCATTTTGAAAACTATTTATGGAAATCTCCTCAATTCTAGTATATTACAAATTAGAAAGATTACTGCACGAGCGGAGGACTGTAATCTTCCTCGTTTGTAATAAGCAAATTATCATTCAAGTAGTGTACTATACTTTTTCTACGACTATTTTTAAAATGCCGGGTGGTGTGATGCTGTTTAAGTTTTAGTATTTTTTTCTTGATCTCGACCGTGATATATTTAGCAGATACCGCAATAAGTAAAATGTACCAGAATTTTCAAAAATGTACAGATGTATAGATTGTATTAAATTGTACCAGATCTGTAAAATAGTACCAAATCTGGCAACGCTGTGTCTCAGTGATGTTTCGTTGATTACGTGCCGAAACTTACCCCGCCTTTGAATTAGTACTTCCAATTATGCTAAACAACCAAAATATCGTAGTTAAAGAGAGACTTAGCTGGTGATCACATTATGTATTGTTGTGGAGGATTCATGTTTATTAGACAAATTGTTACCTATTTATTCACCTCTATTACAGACTTTTTCAATAAGGTTGCTTCCGCTCTGACATCAGGGTATAAGTTGCACAAGTGGTAATTTATTGGCCCTAACAAAGCTGAAAAACTTAAAAAACTGGAAAATGCTCAACGTTTCCCGGAACAAACCTGCCCCGCTGTCAAGAATAAGAAATCTAAAAATGAAAATGATCAGTAAATGCAATTTAAACAGTAAAAAGCTCATGCACTTTTGTTGTTTTGATTTGAGGTGGAAAAAAGGTAACAATTTGTCTGACAAATAGAAACTTAGTGTCATCATTTTCCTAAGTCCTAAACACGAATTTTAAAATCAACGTTGTCGAAATCCGTTTATTATTTTTAGAGAAATTCGATTATTGAAAATTGAGGTTCGGGATTTTACTATTGTTGTGCTGTGTTGGAGTATTATACTTCGGGATTATTTAAAACTGGCTGGTGTGCCAATGTGAGAATTTATTGGCAATACAATCTTTTTTTAATGGTACCACACATACACACACACCAAGGTGACTTCTTATGGCACTCGACGAGAGATGTGTGTGCGAAGATGTTCATTCGCATGGTTTTTGAATAGCTGTAGGTTGTAATTAGGGGAAAACAGATATCCTGGGAGTGAGTTCCACAGTGATGCAATAAGCCAGACAAAAGAGTGTTTGTAAAGCGATGTTCTAGATGTTTCCAGTTGGATGAAGAAAGAGTGCGCTCTTTCCGTCTGTCGTGGCAGTCTGACAGGCGTTGCTGGGGCGGGATAAAGCAAGCCAAATCCTGGGGACATCTGCCGTAAAAATATATGTAAAGCAAGGGGATCTCGGCCACACCTCTGCGGTGTTCCAGACTATCCAGATCCCGAGTCCAATCAAGAACCTTATAATATTTGGCGGCTTCCGAAAAGAAATCCATACCAATAACTGAACCAACGAGAGTAATAAAACGCAAAACTCCGTTAAAGACCAAGCCAACCTCGCCACCATTTCTAAGATTAGGTTGGTTAATCATCATAACTTTGTGGCGAACCTCTGGGCAGCAAACACCTTAAAAGAATGTTTGATATTGACCAAAATAGAAAACCACTCCTACGCGGAGAAGACGACAAGGACGCACCCATTCGTTCTGAAGGGCCTGAATAGGGGCATCCAGCGTCAGGAAATACGAAATGCGTTAAGAGGAGTACAATATGAGGATTAAAGAAATAATCCTAATGAAAAAGACCAGAAATCTCCTGTATTTGGTGGTCACAGAGTGCGGAGTAACGCTAAACATCTCAACCAGCAATGTAATTAATTGATGAGTGTCCGGATTAGTTGGAATCATCGGAAACCAGAGAAGTCCATAATGAAATGCAAGAGGTACCAGGGCCATGGCCACGCCTGGACCTATTTCCAGCGAGAGTGGCGGTGCTCTAAGTGCGCCGACATAAATCCAATCATTTAATGCACCAGCAGCAAAATGTGCAAATTGTAATGAGGACCACCGCTCCATAAATCATCTATGCCCAGTCTAGATCTATGAGGTGAATCCACTGGAGCAACAACAGCAGGGAACTAAACGACCCTTCAAACCTGCGCTACCCCTTGCGAATCTGGCGTGGCAAAGGCCTCGAACCAGAGCATTGGACAAAAACTATGGTAGAGACTTTCCCCTGATGAAATCCGGATAATCTGTAAATACTGTAAATAGTGCTCGTTATAACAGTGATAGTATTAAAAAAATTAAGCATTGACAATCTCAGGTCAATGACAGACAACATTAAAATCACATTTACTAAAATTAATTCAGTATCAAACATAATAAACCGAGTATTATGAAACTCGGCAGTTAGATAGGCTAGGCTAATATAATAGTAAGCATAATTAATTTAGAAATGTGGAACAATAAATCCTGACGATGATGATCCAGGAACGCGTAAGTCTGGGCCAAAGCGGTTATTTTCGAAAATTTAGTAATGACACAAAGGGGGAAGTTGTCAGAAGTGCGTTATATCGGGATCGTTTCCTCAATGAGGTACTTTGCACTGCTATGATTGAGAGCTTTGGGTATTCAGAATGCCATTTTCCAACTAAGGTACTTAGCACTGAAGACCAAAGTCTATCAATGTTGGCTGCTGCACCGCTTTTATAATAAATTCTAACTCCCTTGATGTTTATTGTTTTGAATTTAAATACGTTTTATCATAAACGTTTATACTTTTGAGAGTAACAATTTACAGCTGAAATTCATGGTTAAATTTTAACTTTCTACTCTGATATATTATGGCTGGGAATACTAGTTGACTAGGAATGTTAGTACTGTAGCCTACCCTGATATAATAATATCACTTAGAAAAACACTTCAACAATTTTTTTTATCTCAAAAAGAAAAAAAATTGATAATTTAAAAATTCACAACTTATGATCTAACAAGTAAAATGGCAAGATTGATGTGACCTCCAGAAAATAAAGTACCTAATAACTGAATTAGCGTTCTATGTTCCTACCAAGGCACGTCGCATCGCATCGCTTGATTAGAGGCTGATGAAGGGTCGACGTTATAATTATTCATGTAAGATATTATTACAGGGCAAAGTGGCAATTACTGCTCCCCTACAAAGGAGATGTATGTTGTGTAAGCTATTAAATACTAGAGGGGAATTAATCAGTCGTTTATTGGAAACTTGGGAAACTGATTTTCTGATTATATTACCAATGAAATTAATACGTATACACATGGCTATTTTTTTTTAATCTCTCATAAGCTATATTGTTATTACTAAAGATAGACTTTTACTTTCGAAGGTAAAGTTTTAGAATGGAATCCAACTATAAAATTTTATGGAAAAAATTACTACAACGTTGTCAGTTTGGGTAGTATCTCAAAAAAATATATTTTTTAAACAGCACCGTTGCATTTTTTTACGATCTGATAAAGCGTTTTATTGCAGTCAAGAACTAAAAATCTTGAAATTCGTCTAGGATTTATTATTGCTTTAAAGTTAATACACAACGGTTTATTGTTTTTCTAGGTTTGGTGGAAATTCACTTTTGGTATTATTAATTTATTTGGTAGGGATAAACAAAATTGATTGATAGTAATTTATTACCATAAAGGTGGGGGTGATAATTAACCGAGGGGGATTTCAGTGTGGTAATTTAGTGTACACAGTCATGGCAATTAGTGGTAATTCTAGAGGAAATTAGTGGTAATTACTGGTAATTAGTGGTAATTAATGGAAATTAGTGGAAATTAGTGGAAATTAGTGGAAATTAGTGATAATTAGTGGTAATTAGTGGTAATTTTTTGTATTTTAAGGAAAGTTTGGGGTAATAAGTAGTAGCTTTGTAATGT
>JAEQML010082293.1:0-10879 GCA_016904865.1 Pissodes strobi
TACTCTGCCTGCCTCTCTAATACATCCTTCAGTGGATTCAGGAATATTATGAACTAAACTATCGATATTTCCTACAATATCGGGTAAGTTACCATTTGGAGGTGGTAACGCAAAACTCAGATCTTTATTTAAAAGATTCAATTCAGCTTTATCAAAAGATTGTGAAGAATGATTTTACACAACGTTTATAACTTCCTGGAAACTATCAAAATTAGCTTTCATTTTCCTGAGCTTTTTAAGTTTCATATTGATACAACATCATTTTGTGCATTTTATATCAATTACTAAAAACATTTTTCTCTGGAGCTCGTACCATTTTTTGTGTTTAATATTTGTTAATCTAAATTATAGTTTTTTAACTGTCTGTATGCTTCCTATTCAAATATACTTCGTTTACTGTTCATATTTTTGATTTCTGAATTTAACCTATTTTGTCCGCCTAAAGAAAGAGCTTTTCCAGAAGGTGGAGAAGATTTTAATACAATTTGGGAAAACTTTACATTTTTTACATGCTAAATGTCTGCCTAATCTTAGAACTTACGATAAGGATTAAGTTGCGCCTATCGTGAAGCTCTCTAAGCTAATTTGTGGTTTGAAACCTTCGACAAAATGCATTACTAACATAGTTTTATCAAAGTATATGTAAACTAGTAGCTCCACTCCCCCAAATATTTTCTGCCTGCCGCCGAAAATCCGCAGATTGTTGGCAGCATGTGGAGCGTTTTAGTTTAATCAGTCGTTCGTATGTAGGCAGAGTGTTCATAACAGAGTCGGATTTGTGAAAATCCTTAATTTTATTTCTATTTTAATATTTTATTCGGACTTCGGTTGAAATATATACCAAGCAATGAAAAATACAAAGGCAAATAGGAAAAATCTATAGTCGGATTAGTGAATAGATATGTTAATAAAATTAGGTGAAGGAGGCGACAAGACCGGAAAAATCGTCTAGGTGTCAGATTTTTTTTTATAAGTACATATTATATAACGATAATGGAATGCTTTATAAATACTAAATATATTTTGGCCCTGTACTACTGACCCAAAGTTTAATCCACGACTAACCCAAACTAACCAAATCTACTAAAATGGATTATAACGTATCAGAACCGCTTCAAATGACTAAAATAAGTTGAGAATAAGTGAAGCTAACCGAAAGTTAAATCGACGACTAACCCAAACTAACCAAATCTATCAAAATTGAGACTAAGTGAAACTAACCCAAAGTTTATTCGACGACAAACTCAAACTTACCAAATCTATTAAAATTGATTATAACTTATCGGAACCGGTTCAAATAACTAAAATAAGTTGAGACTAAGTGAAGCTAGCCGAAAGTTGTTTGGACGACTAACCCAAACTAACCCAAAGTTGATCCGACGAGTAACCCGAACTAACTAAATTTATTAAAATTGATTATAAGGTATCGGAACCGGTTCAAATAACTAAAGTTGTTTGGATGACTAACCCAAATTAATCAAATCAATTAAAATTGATTATAACGTATCAGAACCGATTCAAATGATTAAAATAAGCTGAGACAGAGTGAAACTAATCAAAAGTTGAATCGACGATTAACCCAAACTAACCAAATCTATTGAAATTGATTATAACGTATCGGAACCGCTTTAAATGACTAAAATAAGTTGAGAATAAGTGAAAGTAAGCGAAAGTTGAATCGACGATTAACCCAAGCTAACCACATCTATTAGAATTGATAATGACGTCGGTATTGTAACCGTTTCAAATGGCTAAAATAAGTTGAGAATAAGTGAAACTAACCGAAAGTTAATTGAACACTAACCCAAACTAACCAAATCTATTAAAATTGATTATAACGTATCGGAACTGCTTCAAATGGCTAAAATAAGTTGAGAATAAGTGAAGCTAACCGAAAGTTGATTGGACTACCAACCCAAACTAACCAAATCTATTAAAATTGAATATAACGTAACGGAATCGGTTCAAATGATGAAAATAAGTTGAGACTATGTGAAACTAACCGAAAGTTCAATCGACAACTAACCCAAACGAACCAAATGTAATAAAATCATTATAACGTATCGGAACCGCTTTATATGACTAGCATAAGTTGAGTATAACTGACACCAACCGACAGTTGAATCGACGACGAACCCAAACTATCCAAATCTATTAAAATTGATTATAATGTATCGAAATCTATTCAGATGACTAAAATAAGCTGAAACTAAGTGAAACTAACCGAACGTTGATTGGACGACTAACCCAACTTAACCAAATCTATTAAAATTGATTATAACGTCTCGGAACCGGTTCAAATAAATAAAATAAGTTAAGACTAAGTGAAACTAACCGAGAGTTGAATCGACGACTAATCCAATGTAATCAAATCTATTAAAATTGATTATAACGTATCGGAACAGGTTCAAATGACTAAAATAAGTTGAAACTAAGTGAAGCTAGTCGAAAGATGCTTGTAGTCGCCCCCAAACTAACCGAAACTAACCAAATTTATTATAATGTATCGGAACCGCTTTAAATGACTAAAATAAGTTGAAAATAAGTGAAACTAACCAAAAGATGAATCAACGACTAACCCAAACGAACCAAACCTATTAAAATAGATTATAACGTAGCGGAACTGGTTCAAATAACTAAAATAAATTGAAACTAAGTGAAGCTAGTCGAAAGTTGATTGTAGTCGTCCCCAAACTAACCCAAACTAACCAAATTTATTGAAGTTGATTATAACGTATCGGAACCGATTAAATGACTATCATAAATTGAAACTATGTGAAGCTAATCGAAAGTTGATTGGACGACTAGCCCAAACTAACCAAATCTATTAGGATTTATTATAACGTATCGGAACCGCTTTAAATAACTAAAATAAGTTGAGAATAAGTGAAACTAACCGAAAGATGAATCAACAACTAACCCAAGCTAACCAAACCTATTAAAATTGATTATAACGTATCCGAACCGGTTCAAATGACTAAAATAAGTTGAAACTACGTGAAGTTTAACGCAAGTTGATTGGTTGACTAATCAAAAGTAACCAAATCTATTAAAATTGTTTATAACGTATCGGAACCGGTTCAAATATCTAAAATAAGTTAAGGCTAAGAGAAACTAACCGAAAGTTGATTTGGTAACTAACGCAACTAATAACATCTATTAAAATTCATTATAACGTCTTAGAATCGGTTCAAATGATTGAAATATGTTGAGACTAAGTGAAACTAACCGAAAGTTGAATCGACGATTGACCCGAACTATAGGTTAGTCGTTCAATCAACTTTCGGTTAGTTTCACTTAGTTTCAACCTATTTTAGTCATTAGAACCGGTTCAGATACTTTATAATCAATTTTAGTAGATTTGGTTACTTTGGTCTAGTCGTCGAATCAACTTTCGGATAGTTTCACTTTTTCTCAATTTCAATCTTTTAAAGGCGGTTCCAATATGTTATAATCAATATTAATAGATTTGGTTAGTTTGGGTTAGTCGTCGATCCAACTTTCGGTTAGTTTCATTTATTCTTAAGTTTATTTAGTCATTTAATGCGGTTTCGATACATTATAAACAATTTTAATAGATTTGGTTAGTTTAGGTTAATCCTCGATTCAACTTTCGGTTTGTTTCACTTAGTCTTAACTATTTCAATCAGCTGAACCGATTCTGATGCGTTATAATCAATTTTAATAGATTTGGTTAGTTTGTGTTAGTTGTCGATTCAACTTTCGTTAAGTTTCACTCATTCCCAACTTATTTTAGTCATTTAAAGCGGTTCCGATACGTTATAAATAATTTTAATAGATTTTTTTAGTTTAAGTTAGTTTTCCAATAAACTTTCGGTTAGTTTCACTTAGTCTTAAATTCTTTTAGTCATCCGATACGTTATAATCAATTTTGATAGATTTGGTTAGTTTGGGTTAGTAGTTCAACCAACTCTCGGTTAGCTACACTTATTCTCAACTTATTTTAGTCATTTTAAGCTTTTCAGAATACATTAAAATCAATTTTAATAGATTTGGTTAGTTTGGGTTATTCGTCAACAACTTTCGGTTAGTTTCATTTAGTCTCAACTTATTTTAATTATTTGAATCTGTTCCGATACGTTATAATCAATTTTATTAGATTTGGTTAGTTTGGGTTAGTCCTCCAATCAACTTTCGGTTAGTTTCAGTTAGTATCAACTTATTTTAGTAATTTGAATCCGTTACGATACGTTATAATCAATTTTAATAGATTTTGTTAGTTTTGGTTAATCGTCGAATCAAGTTTTGGTTAGTTTCACTTAGTCTCAGCTTATTGTAGTCATTTGAACCGGTGCCGGTGCCGATACGGTACAATCAATTTTGATAGATTTGGTTAGTTTTGGTTAGTCGTCCAATCAACGATACAAAAATGCCGTAACGCGAGACGAAAACATAAACCATGTCATAACGTGGCCTTGAAAAATCACTTTCATAAAACCAAAGAAGTGTAGTAAAAATGAGATTCCTAAGTATTATATTATTATATACTTTTAAATAAATTTTAGGTAATTCCACTATTATTGATATCTTTGAAACGGTCAAAGCTACAAGCTTGATTAAATTAGAAAGTTGCCATTATTGATGCCTTTTCAAGATCGATTTGCAGTGTTGTTAAATTCTTGTTAGATTCTGAGATAGCAACAGTGATATCACCTAAAAATGACAAACGTATAGCAATTTTTTTTTTCAATTTCCTTCGATGAAAATATTTTTTTCTACTTGCGTGCGGAAAAGTTCACTTTTCCGCACTCAATTTAGTTTAGAAAGTGCCACTTTTCCGCACTAGTGCGGAAAAGTACTTTTCCGCACTACTTTTCCGCACTAGTGCGGAAAAGTAAATGTCAAAAAAAATATACAAATTTGTCACACAGTAACTTCTATATTGATAATACCAAATTTAGGGGAACGCGTCATGTTCGTTATAACAGAGCGGAAAACTAATTATAATTATTAAAGAATTATTATACAAAAGAAATTTACCTACAAATTTGGGACACCCAGTATCATAAATATCAATAACTGCTATTAATAATAACATAACAATTAGCAGGCCACGTCAGTGTCAGTTATAACAATTAGCGTATATGTCAAATTTTGCCTTTATCGCCCTGCCAACTTTCTGTCAACAATTCGAATAAATTAAAAACGTCAACTTAAAGCAAGACGCGTTTATGATATTGTGAACCAAAAAACTAATAGCATCAGCGATCAACTTACAGAATGCATCAAATTGCCAATTTACTATTAATATTAATCATAAGTAGTAGAATAGATTGTAGTTTCTCTTTATGCTTTAATAAAAATTAATAAAATTTCAATATGTTGTTTCTTTATTTTTACATGTTCTTTCCGCACGCAAGTAGAAAAAATAGCGTTCCTAACTCGTGCGGAAAGTGTCTTTTCCTCACTTGATTGCTTGGCCGAACTCCGCTACGCGTCGTTCGGCCAACTGCAATCGCGTGCGGAAAAGTGGCACTTTCCGCACTAGTTAGGAAATATACTATTACAACTTTGCTCAGATTCACTTGATTTTTCACTTGGCCGGTATTCAGTAGGTTTTTCGGTACGAGTCCATACAATCGCCTGAATACATCTCTGACTAGAGAAAGCCTCGCGAATCAATCGGTCACTTACGCAGCGCATCGGTCATCTCCAGTTGTCACTTGATATAAAAGAATGTGGCTGAATTACATCAAAGGATTTACCGCTGAGTGAACTTACTAGTTTACATATACTTTGGTTTTATCCACAATATTGAAATAAAATTTTTGTACTGAATGCGCGTTTCGCTAACCATGTTAACACCGTCAGGAGATAGTTAAAACTAAACTTATGATCTAGCTAACTCTACTAAGATGGGGTTAAGAACTTTTTGTTTCGTTTGATTAGGCAAACAGTTAGTATAGTATAGAGTTAGGTAGATTGTAAGTTTAGGTTTATTCATCTCCTGATGATGCTAACATGGTTAATGAAACGTGCATTGAGTGCAAAATTTCAGTATTACGTATAAAACTGTGCCGTAGTAGCTTACTCTATTTTTGGTAACTGCCTGCTTAATCACAAAAAAGTAAGACGAACCGATTCTGAGAATTATTTTTGATATACTCCATCAACCAGTACAATGCTTAAAGGTTAACTTATGATTTACCTATAGTTCGTTTCAAAATTAGAGAAAGTAATAAAACAGTAAAAACACACCAGAAACTATTTGTTTTATACAAACATTATTGAACACATACCTGGCTTTAATAACTCTTATAGTAGATGGTATAGACACTTTAGGGACATGTTGATATCTTTGAGAAATAATTTCCTGTCCTTCTATCAACCACAGATTTTTGTTTACTATCTGTAATTCTGCAATTTTGAAACGAATATTACGTGCTTCATCAAGCCGAACCAATTCACATGAAATGCAGTAGAATAGAACAATTAAGCGGCGATGAGCATACTTTTTAAAATAATCACACAATAACAACTAAAATTTAAAGTCAATTTATAGCATATCTGATAAGTGTATATTATTACATGCATTCCGAAGTATGGATATTATTAAATGGAAGAATAGTTTAAATAGAGATAGAGGTTCATTGTATTCGTTAATCGGACCTTTTTGGTTCGGCTTGATGAAGTAGGTAATGTTAGTTTCAAAATTACAGAATTACAGAGTATACCAAAAAATCTATGGTTGATATTATTACAAGGAATTTTTATTATATCTGAATCATATAGGCATGCCACTGGGATGTCTGTACCCTCTGTTACAAAAGATATTATAGATAGGTATGTGATCAATAACGTTGGTATAAAACGAATAGCCAAATAAGGTTGTAGAATTGACCTTTCTTTGCTTCTCCCGTATTTTTTTTCTGTTAAGCTTTAACTATTATACTGGTAACAGAAGGAATTCCCAAAATCGGTAATTTTTTGTATAGCTTGATTAAGCAGGCAGTTAATAAAATTTATAGGATTATAAGTTTAGTTTTAGTTTTAGTTTTAGTTGTTTTGCCGAAGGTTCCAAACCACAACTGTTGTACCCTAAAAGATGATTTCCTGAACATTTCACTATCATGCAACAATAGTATATTATTTTATATGGAGGAAAAGTAATAGTTTTCATGGCGCGCTCGTGTTTGACAGCCGAACGGAGTGAGGCTGGTAATAGAGAGCAAGCCATGAAAAGTAACTTTTCCTCCAAATAAAATATGCTGTTTTTCTTCAAATGTCGACAAATTAACGCAAAAAGTCTCTTTTTAATAGTAATAATTATTTTTATTAAAGATAAGTGGGTTCGCAAGGCGGCTTAGACCGGTGCGGTGTCGGTGAATAGGCTCAGGTTGTTGCTATAGTAATGTAACATAAAGCTGTCAGTGGACACTGTCAACAATAATTATATTTTTAAAATTGCGTCTTCGATTGCGTTTTAATTCCGTATTGATAAGCAGTTATTGAGTACGTTCGATTAAATAATAACCAATTTGTTCCTAAATTAGTGATTTTTAGAAATGCAGTCACACACTGAGTGATAAATACAAATTTTAGTTTAATAACTCTTGAGTTGTTGACGCTTATTTTGATGTTTGTTTGTATTGTATCTATGTTGCTATGATAACACTTTTACCTCCGCCGGCGGAAAAGTGATTTACTGACGTTTGAAGAAAAAAATATAGATTGGCGTCGGGTTTGACATAACCAAGATAATGTTGCTTCTATCATGTGCGATTTTTTGACTTTCCCTGTACTTTTATAAAAAAAAAACTGAAATAGCCATCTTATGTAATATTCGTATTCGTATATGTTCGCAAAAAACAATTGAACATCAAATAAAAGTGCTAGGGGTCACTTTGATATTTTTTCAATGGAACACCCTGCATATTACTACATTTTTGGACTCTAGAATAGCATATTTCATTACCAGTTCAGAAACTAGGCTTTTCCGGTGCGCGCACGACAGTTTCTGGTGTGAGGCGTAGCCGAACACCGGAAGTCGTGCAAGCACAGGAAAAGCTGTTTCTTGACGTGTAATGAACGATATTTTTCATAATACCTCTCTGAAATCAAGACATAAACATAAAATTATTATAATTTTACGTATCCAAAATCATGTCATACTACATTTTGTATTCAAATGAAAGCAAACGTCAAACTTGCAAGACAAGCAAGACAGGTATTTATCTAATATTCATCAAGCGTTGCTATGGAAATGTATTTGTATGCTTTTTGTAATTGAATAGGCAGCTAATTTTGAAGTATTTATGACAAGTAATGTCAAAATAAATAAAATAATTTTACTTAAAATTAGACTATTGACGCTAAAATCTACTAGATTAATCTTGTAGACTGCATCGCTGTATAATTTTAACCCAATTTATTCTTCTTTATGCTTATTTGTGACTAAATAACTGCAAATTTAGCACTTAAAATCAGGGAGCGGGAAAACTTTTCCCGTTCCCTAATTAGGCAATTCAACGGACCGAAAAGGCTTACTTTCTTTGCTCTACAGAGACGTCGAAAATGATAGTTTTCAGAGAGATATTATGAAAAAATCTAAACACATTTTGTGGATAATATTCTATATCTATCTTTAGCTATTTACCAAATATTGACAGTTGAAAGTCGGGCATTTTGACACTTTGACAGGCTCTAAAATCTAAACCGCAGGAGATGAAAGAAAACGGTTTGCACATTCCTATCTTGGGTTTTCATAAGCTATCGAATGATAGTAACTTTGAATTTAACCGGAGGTTTTAAGTTCCGATTAATTTTATCCGCAGGTTAAATTCGAAAATACTGTCATTCGATAGTTTATGAATACTTAAGATGAGAATGTGCAAACCGTTTTCTTTGATCTTGTGCGGTTTAGATTTTAGAGCCTGTAAAAGTGTCAAAATACCCGACTCTCAACTGTCAATATTTGGTAAACAGCTAAAGATAGGTATAGGATATTATACACAAAATGTGTTTAGATTTTTCTAGAGGGTTCAAAAATGTAGTAATATACAGGGTGTTCAATTTAAAAAAATATCAAAGTGACCAGTAGCACTTTTATTTGATGTTCAATTGTTTTTTTTCTGACCATATCCGAATTCGCGGGAGAAAATTACATAAGATGGCTATTTCAGTCTTTTTTATAAAACTACAGGGAAATTCAAAAAATCACCTTGTCTAGTCCTCGTTGGATAACCCTGTAACTATTATTTCACGTAGTCAATTATTTTAATAAAATACTATTAGAAGTTTTTTTCGCAATTACACGAATTACATGCAAAGCTGCAGTTGTAAGCAGTACTCTTATCTTCCCAGAAGAAAGTAGTGGGTATCATTTTCTATTCATATACGAGTTCAGATCTTCAGATATAGTATTATATTTGAAGCTCCATTTTATTAAAAATGTTGTTCATATTCCATTTTTCCTTCATCGTTTGGCCATATTATAAAAATTAATCTTAGCATTTTATATAAATAAACAAATCAATTTGCAATAATAATGTCAGGTTAATGTACTCAAATCAGTCAGTCAGCTTATGCTCGGTTTATTTGCGCAAACTCTGATACGATTAGTGAATTGCTTAACAATCGGCTCATATGTCTGATTTACTCAGCGGTGTTAATATTTACAGGTGTGGATCGTGGAGTTGTTGACAGTTGGGCGAAGGCGTCACTTAATTTTCTGGAATGGATATATCAATGATTTTAAGCCGTTATATTTGAACAGAAAAGTTTAGAAATATATCCTATATAAAAATATCTAGAAACAATAAAGGAACTTCTATAAATTCAACTTCACCTTGACTTCAGCGTACCAAAAATAAGCATCAATGATCCTACTTAAGCTATTTGTTTAGAGATTAATTATATGCTGAGACATTTCGTGTATAATGGAACATTAATTAGGTCTTAAAACCTAATTGAGATTATAGTATTGCATTTAAAATAATTATAAGATTTCTTAAGCTAACTCTCACCCAAATTATAAAATCATTAACACTTAATCCTTAGTTTTAAATCATCAATACTGCCTAACTAAAATATGAATTTATAAGGTTCTGACTAAATAACAGATAATCACAGAATGGCCAAAGTAAAAACTAATCCTCTAAATAAAATAATTACAAATTAATCCCATGGCAGCGATAATATCATTGGAGAAATAAACAGTTTAAAAAATAGTAAATGAAAAGAATGAACCAGTAACGATCTACAGGCAAAAATCGAAGTGAGCTCAATTCGGTAACCTGTTACCATTAGGCTTACAGCAAATTACAATAAGTGGATAGCATTTAAGCGAGTATACGCAATACAAGAATAAATCATATATTTACCATAATATTAACAAAACATTTGCTAACCGAGATAATATCAGATGCGATAAAGAAGAAAGTTACTATTACTAAACCAAATTACCGTACGAAACAGTAATAGATATGATACAAGATACTAAACGACTGAAAGTTCGATAAAAATACGGTTTTAGGTAAAAGTGTGTAATACCAAAAAGGTAAGTAAATCAAATAATTACGGTGACATTAGCAAGACATTGGCTGATCAAGATAATTTCAATAATATTGGCAAGATATTCGATAACCGAGATAATATCAGATACGATAGGGAAGAAAGTCTGTATCAATTAATCAAGTAGTGATAAGAAACGGTAAAAGGGACAATGACAGATAATTATCGATTAAAAGTCACTTAACGGTTACTCGATAAAACCAAGATAGGTAATTGTAGGATCAACTTGTTTTTCCTTTACACCTTCACGCGGAACTGGAAATCGCTGGCAGTGGGTGTTGGGTATTTCACAACCCACGCGATTATTTGGTCCGCCCCAATTAAGGCTCTCTACGGCTTCCTGGGA
>JAEQML010082301.1:0-10878 GCA_016904865.1 Pissodes strobi
TCGGCGTACTTTCGACAATATATACAAGATAAAAAATAAAATCTTCTACCTGATTTGCTTCGAGGTTCACATCCATTTTACGACGCCGTTATTAGACTAATGGACCTAGAGTCTGTAGTCTCACGGCCCGTCACGACGCTGCGTCTTGATCTCATGAGTCAGTCGTCCTCGACTTGGACACTTTCAATTGCCCCGTATATGCATTTAGGACAACAAAATAATATTAACCAGCATCAGCGTTGATTAACTTGCATTAACGTCTGTTCTCAGGTCAGAGCAAATAACCACTACAACACTAATAGATATTTCTTCAGACCTATTTTTTAGGTAGAATTCATATTCTTTATATATTTCCCTTCCAACGTGGCGTATATATAAAAAACATTCGACAGCTCAGTGTTAGATTGGCATATATTCTTAAATTTATAAAAAAGTGACAGTCCACTGGATTACTCGCATTCGTCTCTTCTAAAGAGTCCTAATCAGATTTACTACCACTATAACTATATAACCATTATCATAATATGCATTTAGGACAACGATATTCATCAACACCAGCGTTGCTTAATTTGAATTAACGTTTGTTTCCAAGTCGAAAGCAAATAGTCACCATAGCACTAACAGATATTATTTCAGAGCTATTTATTTACTGCTGCTAAGACCATATTAGCACCACACCACGAGAGGGAAATCGACATTGAAAGCACAATTAAGGCTGATTTTCATATATAGGACTGTGCACCGACTGTGCGCCTACCATGCTGCGGCCGTCGCGGGGCTTCTACATTTTCACAATAGGACTGACTGGACGACCGCAACACGGTCGTAGCACAGTCCTTTATGTGAAAATGTAAATAAGGGCTTTGGTGCGTTTTATATGGAACATACAATTTTTTGATTTAGTGACAACGACACGGTATGTGCACGGTAGGCGCACAGTTGGTGCACAGTTCTATATATGAAAATCAGCCTTTATGTTGTGTATGCCGAAAGCGGTACGTTCTGTCTATGAGTCTAGCCGAATCCTACCTGTTCCAGAGTCGATCTTGGTCGATTTTCTGAACAAAAAGAGATGTGCTCTTAGGCACTAAAATTTACCATAGGGCTTAGTTCTAAAGTCGTTTTGTAAATAAAACAACACGCTTTAGCATTATATGAATATTTTAATAAGTTACTTTACTTGAAAATAACTAGAAGCTCATAAATACACAACATGTAAACAGTGAATGAATGCATGTAGTCAGTGCTACGATATGAACAATATCAGTCGAGGCAAATTTCGACCTTGAAGAATATGACATAAATAATACTCTTAAAAACTAAAGCAATGCATAATAGTTGTAATGCTAAAATATGGTTATAAACATAACCTTGAAGCTATGTACAGTTAAATGTCTGTCAACAGTTTCTGCGGAACAGCTATACGTATCGACTCTGTTAGCTGATTTAGCTTTGTTATGAAATACAATAATATACAGTAATAATAACAGGATTAATATTACCTTAAGGTCCACCTATAAGCTAATATGTACACGGTGATCATTTATAATGTCCCCCCATCTTAACTTTTTTGTTTTTCGCATTAGACAAAAATGTAAGCTATTTGCAGAATACATTTATATATATACAAGGTTTGCAGAAATGAGTGACAGGTTAAAGTTATATTTTTTTAAATGAAACGCCCTGTATATTGTTAATTTTTTGGGATCTCCTAAGAATTCTGAATATTTTCTCTATAACATCTCCTATACCTAAATGTAATAGTTTTTGACATATTCGCATTTTAAATAGTGGTCTCGTATTGTAGTTTCCTAATTCACGGCCACCTAAGAACTGGAATCTAGAATATGTATTTTTGAATGTAACCGCTTAGTTAAAATGCGAATATGTCGACAACTATTACATTTAGGTGTAGGACATGCTATAGCAAAAAATATTCAGGATTTTTAGGAGATTCTAAAAAATTAATAATATACAGGGTATTTCATTTAAAAAGATATAACTTTAACCTGTCACTAATTTCTGCAACACCTTGTATATATATAAATGTATTCCGCAAATAGCGTACATCATTCTGCACAACTTTTGTATTTGACAATTTGTCTAATGGGAAAAAGAAAAAAGTTAACAGGGGGGGGGGGGACATTATAAATGATCACCGTGTACACTATGAACACCATTGACGAGAAACGTTCAATGTTCGGAAGGTTATCTTCTAACACTGGGAGAAAGTCACTTTAAAAAACAATTGCTAGATCTATGGCTAGCTTCTATTTACAATGTAGTTCAATTTATTGCAAACAAGAATGACTGGAATGTAGTCATTTGACTCTGGTATGCAGTTAGTGCATATGGCATGACATGAATGCCTTGTGAATGCGGCTTATTGGTACACGCATGAATGATTAGTAAATATGCTATACTGGTAGCATAAGTAAGCTGAGATCCGCGTAGGGGATACAGCCTTGTGATAACTTGAGTAAACCCAGTGGTCTACTGCTGATATAGAATGTCCCATGGACAAGGCCATTGTGGACTGTACTGCGCATGGTACAGCCTTTGAGAATTAGAGATCAGTGGGTCTCCATAATGGCAGCAAAGATGCCGAGAAATACCTTTTTGTAGGCTTAGTACTAGAGATCAGTGGGTCTCCATAATGGCAGGCAAGATGCCGAAAAATACCTTTTTGTAGGCTTTGTGAGAATGCGATTGTAAATATGTTCGTTTACTTATTTGAGATTCCGAGACTATGCTGGATTGAGTGTGGTTTGAGACAGGGCTCGATTGTAGAACTCCCATGGATGAGACCAATTGGGACGCCATTGCTCGGCGTGAGAATAACGGCAGTTAGGCTACCGATAAATACCTTATTGTAGGCTTGATATAAAGATGATTATGCACTATCACTATATTACTTGAGTAACGAACTAGATAGATTATGAGGTCTCAAAACGTGAAAACTTCCCGGCGTGGCGGCTCAGCGCCAGCCGGCTGGAAACTGGGGTGCGCCTTTTGCGACTTACATGGTCGAAGTTCGAGATGCTACTCAATTCTAGAACGTGGGAACTAGATCAACTTGAAGATGTTGTTAACGCCCCTTCTGGCGGGATGATATACATCCGCCGGAAATAGAAAGGGCGAATAATGTAAATACTGAGAAGTTATGTAAACCTTTACGTCAGCGATTGTCTAAATTAACCTTATGAATTTTAACACAAATCTGGTCGCAATACCTTAACTAGTTTTTATAAAAATCGATTCTTAAAGATCAAAATTTAGAAGCTAACTTGATTACCTCCGTGAAGAGACAGTGATTGGCCTACTCGGTCGCCGAGGTATAGCGGGAAGCGCTATGATTGGTCAGATAGCGTAGGATATGCGGCCAGTTTCCGATGAGTAACCGTGGTTACAACAGATAGCGCTAGTAGTATCGCATGGATTTTAATTTGTTTGGAATGCGAGGACAGTGGCGTGGAATATTAAATTGTACAAACCTTAAATCGTTAGATTTGAAGACGTGTTAAAAAATGGTTTTTGAACACTACCTGGTTCCTAATTGATAAATGTTCCTAGACAAGCATCCTTGAGTTAAGTAAATAAGTTGCCAAATTTCGCAAAACTATGAAGACGACAGAAAAGATAAATTTGATTTTCATTTAATAAACAAATTTACGTGCATAAGTAACTATTTAGCTAGTTTAAGTCTTCTAAAGTCGTATAATAGTTTCAGGCAGTAGCTGTTCTTGATTGAGAAAGTTCGTTTTAAGTATAATGAAATGTATCCAGTTATGCGGTCTGTTTGCTTCAAAGTATTGAGCCAACTTCTTTACCTGCAATTTCTTGTAGATAAGTTTTGCATTTCAAAATACTTCGATTAAATATTGCAAGCTATTCCGTGTAATTGACCGGAATTAAGTGGAGGTTTTTCACATTAAAACACTAACGTCTAATTTTCTATCATCGTTCCAGCGGTGTCCAGAATAGGTCACTACTTAATATAGTAGATGTGTCAGGGCTTAGAAAAGCGTAATTGAATTATTTAAAATAGCAGGAAATTCGCTGCGTTACACATATATCGTGATCATGTCGAACGCATTGCTTCCAATACGACAAACAACTTTGCGATTATTGCCAAGTTTAAGAAATCTTCAATAATTGATTTCATTTCATAATATTTCGTTACTTTAATATAGATCTGCATTTTTTAAACTAATATTTTTTATTGGAAATAATGTGCATCAATTGCGGTAACCCCACTCTATTAAGGAATTACTACACCCAGTTGATAATCTCGCACAATGCTACTTTTTCAGTTTTACTAAATTTGTAGCTAATATTCCATGCATATTTGAATATTTTTTTCTAAAAGGAGATATTCTAATTAACAATTATTTAAATTGTGTAGTTTATTAATGCATTGAAAGAAATAAAAACATATTCCTCTTAGCTGCTGGAATTCTGTAAGTTATAAAAATAGAGGTTTACTCCTAATTTCCCACGTGCTACATATAAGATTGTTATTTATTCTCTGAGATTGTATCTATATTCGCATTGAAAAGGAAATCAGATGTAAAATATCTTTTAGTAATGGCTTTGGCAGGATTTCACTCGCATAACAAATTTTTAAAATCGTATTATTTACCTTAAGTGAATAAACTAACTTGAAATAAATCAAGTATAATTAATCTAATTATTTACAAATGACGCGACGACGCACAGTGAGTTGATCAATAGACAAAAATCGAGAAAATCAGGTAGGTATCGCCTTTTATGGTTTTGCACTCATAGGAATTACAACACCCAGTTAGCCTTGATTTATCCCTTGCCTAAAAAATTTCATATGGTGTCAAGTTCCTGTCAGTAGCATTCAAATGCACTGTTAGCACTAATAAACATTTAATCATTTATATTACATTTTTGAATAACTGATTTAAATATCTTGTCGGACCTTTTTACTTTGAATTTGTGTCAAAATATTTTGTGCAACCAATACGCAAGGTACGTTGATTTTACTACTATGTTGGTTTTATTGCAGTCTTCATTATTAATGAGAACTATCCTCGTACATTATCTTCTTTAAAATTTTAATATAATTTTAAAAACATTATAAAAAGTAAAATATTTAAAAAATACAGCCGAAAACATGCTGAAGTGTGAAGAGATGATTTTTGCATTATGTGGCTGCGATTAACTGGGATTTTTTTATTTTATTGTTTTTTGTCATATGGATCCATCAGAAATTTTGATATTTTTAAACAATGGCATTCTGCAGATGACAACAAGAAAAATGAGTGTGTTTTTTTTTTGAATAAATTTTGTTTTGGGGCTTGAAGATGTTCCAGATAAAGCTAACAATGATCTCTAAAAAATCGTTGAACATGTATGCTTCAAAATTGGGTCAAAATGGAGGGAGTGTGATAGGAAAAAGGCAATATTTTAAAATAGCCACAAACGGTGGCTTGAGCAGGAAATTTCGCTTCCTGTTTCTATTTCAAACCTCATATGTTTCCATATTAAAAATCAGCAGCCCAGTACCAGCAGCGGTAGGCCCTTAAAGCCATTTGCTGAACTATCACATAAAATCGAAAGAAACCGAGGTGTCATTTGCTGCGCAATTGTCGCTTTCAACAACAAAAACTTGTTCTAGCAACTTAATGCTAACTAATTACCTAACTTCTGTTAAAAGTTTAGAGTTGTATTTGGATTTAGATTTACCTGAGAGAAAATATGACATTTTGAAAATAACTATTTTCTCCGATTGACAGCAAATATTAATTTTGCAGACACATATCAATCAAAGTATTACTTTTCCAGCCTTTGCAGCAAATTAGTACTTTGATGCCTAGGCAGCAAAATGATTAGTCTCCATGGGAATGAAACGTTTTGACATAAGTTGTCAAACTATAATTATTATGGACATATACATTTCCATAGCAACCAACCGTTCCAACAATTACGATTTCTATCAAATTTTAATTTATCACTACAGGAAAAATAAAAAAATTGTGGGAATTGTAATAATTTGCAAATATACAATATACATATATAATTATAAACAATCGGAGAAAAAATTATATGTTCAACTCGGCAGCAAAGTAGATTGACTGCCTTAGCTGAATTCCTAGCTTCGCTACGCTCGGCTATGAACTATCATCCGCGGCAGTCACTACTACTTTGCTGCCTAGTAAAACAAATAACCGAGCAAATAACTATTAACGCGATTCATAGGAAATGTTTTCCTTGTGTCTTCACCCTATGAAAAACTAAAAAAAAAAAACAGTTTTTGTTAACTAAACATATCATAACTGAATTATTAGCTGTGGTAAATTTACTGGAAATATTGGATAAAACTGCAGAAAGTATTTTACAATGTCTCAAAATATCCAGAAATCTAAATCCAACTTTAAGGTGTAAATGAGAGTTTAACGATAGTATCTGGGCATTTATAAGCAGAAATTCAAACATGATGACAGTACTGATGAATTTATGTTTTCAGTCGCCTTTGTCCCTTTATGTTTAATTAACAACAATGATCCCTCTTCAACATTTTACTGTCGTCTAATAAAATTTATATTTTATAAGGAAAATCCAGAATGAATTAAACATGAAGAAACAAAAATTAATTCCCTTATTTGCCAGCTTTTTCCATATCAATGTAGAACTAATCCGTTCCAAATAGATGTCAACATACTGATGATACAATGTTTGGTGGTAATGTGTGTAATATTTTGGCTGGTTGCAATGCTAGTATAAATGTTGCACCTGTGGAGCCACACCTAAAGAAATAAATTCCAATAAAGTAATGGATAAACCTCCCAATGACGAGCAATACCGTTTTGGCACAGCTTATTCAATAACCAGCTATTCATCTCTATCGAAATCGGAAAGTTGGAGGGTCGGGCACTGCGCATCCTGACAGTGCCCTTAGCCGTTCAGTTTCACGGTCTCGTGATTTTTCAGGCCATGTAATGACACGAAACGAACTGAATTTAAAATGAATATTCCCTTCAAAATCCACGACAAATTCGCCCGAAGCTGCGGCTATTGCCCTAAAAAGACCGGAAATTTCGGATTTTTATACAATTTTGCCATTTAAAATCGTTTTCAAACGGATTTTAGACGATAAAAAATCGTATTTTAAATTAAACGAATGCCAAAAGTATTATTCAGATGCCCAGACCACAGTATAAGCAAGGAACAGTAACGTCAGTGAGCTCAAATCCCTTGAAGTATTGAGATCAAAGAGCACCGGCATGCACCTGCTTACTTGACTTTGCCGTCGTTGGATCACGTCCTATACGAGGGGACGTGCATTTCGTTAAATTTTATTGTCGCATGGAGTCAGTTTCTACTAATGTCATTTACAATTTAATTATTTTATAATTTCATTCGACACTCTAATTTTAAAATATTTAGAAATAATATTTAGATTATAGATGCTTCACGACAGGTTCTTAAGAATGTGTGAAAGTTCAAATGATAATAAAACAATAAACAATGCATTTAATAACAAGTTTTGTGTAATGTAGCTTATACTACAAAAGTGTTAATTTCTTCGAAATTGAAGACAAGTTTAGTACAAACCCAAACTAATATAACTCTAAGTAAAACAAAACATAATATACGCAAAGTTTGTTTAATAACTTTTTTCTACGACTGCCCTGAAAATAGACAGAAACGCACTAACAAGTGCTCTTGAAAATTGAACATTTCAAACATCGTGTGAAAAGTATACTTTGCACAAGGCGTATGCAAAGTATACTTTTCACACGCTTATTCGGGTATTTAGATTAAAGGGCTTCGTCTCCGATTTAGAGCTTCGCCCTCAGAGATCCCATTCCCAGATCTCTAACCCAATTTTAGGGCTTCACCCCCACAGTAGCCACATTTTGCAAAACTGTAGAAAATGGGACTCTCATACAAGGGGCCCCTTTTAAGGCTTGGGCCCCAATTTTTAGGGCTTCGCCCCCGGGGCTCCGTTCCAAAATCTGTAAAAATGGGACTCCCGTGCCATAGGCCCCATTCTAGAGTTTCGCCCCCAGAGCCTCTTTTCTAAAATATTTAGAAAATAGAGACCCCACTTTAGGACTGTGCCCCTAGTTATAGTTTAGCGAGAATCTCTTACTCACGTAGTTTCTTTCGCTAGGAATAAAATTTTCTGATAAATCAATAATAAAAAAAGTTTCCCATACAGGTAACATGTAATTTTCTACCACACTTCTAGTGGGGCACCCAGACCCTGTATGTAGCAGTAGAAAAAGTATAGTGTGCTACACGTGCCGAAAAGAATTTATGACACTCGTCTACGGCTCGTTTCACCAAACTTGGTGTGAAGTCTTATTTTCAGCACTTGTTGCACAATATACTATTTCTATTTTGCGTTCAAAATGATTCCATTTTGATACGCAAATGCGTGTCGAAAAGAAGTTCTTTTCAATACGGCTTTTGTTGACTGGTTGCTAGGATATTAACAAAATTGTTCAATGTCAAGGCCCACTAGCAAAAATTTTGACAACGCTTTCAATGGGATTTCTAGTAATAAAGACGCCAAAAATGACAATATGGCCGCCCAACTCTTGTTCGTGACTAGATTAATAGTTTTCTTTAAAAAACCTGCAAAATAGAAAAAATAGTATAAAATACACGTTTTAAAAGACATTTAGCGCACTCGCACGTCGCACGTTAGGAAACTCCACGCAAGCGGGTCATTTCCTAATTTCGTGATCATGCGAAAAAATATGGTTTTTCGAAACAAGTATCTTAATATACTATTTATTCACTATTAAAAAAAAAACGGTTCTTTATAGGCCGGAATCAATCCTATTGGTTTTTACGGTCACGCCACGCAGCGTCTTAGACTTAGATACCTACATATTTTCAGGCCCATAATAGTTTTATAACCTGAGCTACAATCCCTTCTACAAAAATAAACGACCCCTTCTTTGTGGTCACTACTCCCTTAACACCCGTAATTGAAATTTGGGGAAATGATGATGGTGTTTTTCCATTTGTAATTGCATTGTTTTGGTTTATTTAGATATAAAATATTTTCGTTTTTATTGGTTCCACCCCTATGCTATGAATGGGAACTATAAGTTTAATCTTACATTTTATGATTAACACAAAACCAAATGGTTTGAAAAGAGAACATGATTGATTAAGGAATGTATGGAGTGTACAATTTTATGAATAATATTTCCATGCCTAATTTTTATCTCATCCCTTTTTAAAAAACCAAGTAGGTAGGTATTTTAATTCTAGATAATATTTTCTCATACCTGAAAGGATCTTTTGGGAATCTAAAAAATTATTTTTTACCATCAGTTTTACTGAAACAGTTATCCACTGCACAAAATCGAACTATCGTTATAGAAAACGTCACAACAGTCCCTAAATAATGTCTCCCTCGCCCTCGTATAACACGTTTGTGCTAAAACTCCCCATAGTTTCTGCGAGTCTATGAGAAAACTGGATTGAACCGCTCTTACCTCAGGCGGCAAAATCGAGATTTTTATGCATTTGACGCTACCGTTCATTAATTCTACCGTGCCCAGACGTTTAGAAAAATGTTAACTCATGGCCCTCTTCTAAAATTTTCACTTGACTTTCCCAAATCAAAGGATGCCGCCGCAAGATGAGTAGCTGGTTATTGAATAAGCTGTGGTTTTGGCTTATCTACACTGCATTTATGGATTAAAATTTTCAAATTCTTTACTTCATATCGCATACAGATTGCCTTTTAAAACATGTCATAAACGAATGCAAAGAAATATTCGAAAATACTAAAATAAAGTACAGAGTGAATTTAAGCCAAATCTTGGTAGTTGGGAATCTAAGAGCTCGTAGGAAGCGTTTTAAGGATGCTCTATACATGTCGCGAACATCCACCTAAAAAATATGAAATTCTATGTAAAATGACCTGGTGAATCTGAATTTTTTGTTCGCCTTTCGACCCGGAATTGCGAAATAGGTCAAAACAAAACTTTTTTGAAAAACCAGAAAAATATGACTAAAATATTATTTTTTGCAAACTACTGTATAACTTGCTTAAATGATGTCCGATTGATCTGAATTTTTGATATGATATTTTTCAATCCCTTCTTAAGATGATACCATATATTAGAAAATTTTAAAAAAATTACATATGGCCCTAAGAACTTTTTTTCCTCTCCTTTACACAAAATATCGTCATTTTGCAGTGTAAAATACTCGATCGAGAAAACTTTTTTATCATTCAAGTTAGGTCGGTACTATAAGCGACAAAAGTGTTCCTGATAAACCAAAGAAACTTTTTTATTTAAAACTCTTTTTGATACGACTTTTAGTTTTGATTGTATAATTATTTAAAGTCGTAGAAAATTTTAAAGAGACCGCGCGCCCCAGGCCGCGCTATATACTTCTATTATCACTGTTTGATGTAAGGGAACGAATAAAGCGGCTATGCGAGAGAGAAAGAGAGAGTCCAGGAGTCACGGACATTTATGAGTGCAGCAAAGAAGCATGATATTAGTTACAAACACTTAAAATAATTGTGCATTACGGGATTGGTAAAAATAATGTTTTTATATTTATAATTATGGTAACATAGTAGATGGGTAGTATCTACAATACTGGAAATAAAATGCACAAATGTTTTTATATACCTACTTACTATTCAGTTTTCAACGCATTTTCCTTCACACAGAGAACTTATGTTACATTTTACATATTTGCTTTTAGGCATTTGCACTTTGCTGAACATTTAAATAATTTGCAATTACAAAACGGAGAGAGTTTTAAAATTTTTGGTTTGGTGTCTTTGGTCATCAATGTTGGTATTATATAATTGCAAGTGAGTTCATATCCAAGTTTTAAAAGTTTAGGAACGTCTGGCTTTAT
>JAEQML010082302.1:0-10878 GCA_016904865.1 Pissodes strobi
AAAAGTGAAAAGTAAAGCTCCGGCGGAGGAAAAACGAAACTTCACGGCCGCCTACACAGTCGAGTAATGACGGATTTACTGACGTTTGAAGAAAAAATAACTTTCCCGCAAGATGCTTTTGACGAGACAATTAGTGCTTATCCATTTATTAATAGTGCAAAATTAAAATCCGAGCTTACAGTTATATACAATAAGGATGATATGTGCGGTAATCGAGACAACAATGGTATTTTTCCTTTTTTGTTGTTTATCATAAAAAATAATTTACAACAACGTTTTTCCGAAATTTACAAAATTTTAGAAATTATATGTACTACCCCAATGACCACTTGTGAATGCGAAAGGTGTTTTTCAACTTTAAAGAGGATTAAGTGTTTTTTAAGGACTACGATGACTCAAGATAGACTTAATGCTCTTGCCATGCTGTCAATAGAAAAACAACTTTTACAGGATATTCCAGATTTTGATAACAAAGTTATTGAAGGGTTTGCTGCAGCAAAAAATAGGCGAATGGACTTTAAATATAAATAAAATAATTGATTATATTTTTCAAGATTTTTTTTTAGTAGCCTTTTAGCCTTGCACCCCCCGTTTTTAATATCCACGAGCCGCCACTGCTTTTGAGGCCTGCTTTTATATTGAAATATAATTCAATAATATTTTCAAACTAAAATCAACATGGCTAAATGATGAAATGGTTGTAAGACTAATAAAAAAATTAGAAACATGTTATTTCTATAAAATGTGTATACATGGTACAGGGGAAAACTGATCTAAGCGCCATTTCCATAGGAAACTTTTTTATTATTGACTTCACAGAAAATTTTATTCTTGATAAAAGTTGGTGTTTGGAAAAAAAACTAATTTTGACAATGCTAAATTAAGGATAAGTTATACAGGGTACTCAATAAATACAAAAATGATGGTTAAAAAATCAAAAACTTTGGAATATCGGAAAACCTTCTACAGAAATAATAAAGCTCGTATTAAGATAAAAATAAAAGTCAAATACCATTTTTTCCAAAAGTGCACCGCACCGTTGCGGAGAAGATCCATTTCAATTATTGAAAAAACCCGCTTTTTCTTAATTTTGTCCTTATTTTTTTCAGCAACGATGCACTTTCGGAAAAAATGGTATTTGACTTTTATTTTTACCTTAATAGGAGCTTTATTTTTTCCTGTAGAAGCTTTTCCGATATTCCTAAGTTTTTGTACTTTTAACCACCATTTTTGTATTTTTTAAGTACCCTGTATAACTTAGTCTTAATTTAACATTGTCAAAATGAGTTTTTTTCCAAGCACTAACTTTTATCAAGAATAAATTTTTTTGTGAAATCAATAATAAAAGTTTCCTATGGAAATAGCGCTTAGATCGTTTTTCCCCTGTACCCTTCATATATATTTTATAAATTAATTTAATTAATTAATTAATTTTCGATTATTTTGGGGCTCTTTAAATTATGTAGCCTATTATGATACGTTTTAGTCCGTTTTGATGCTTTTAGTTAGTTTGGGTTAGTTCAATCAGCTTTCGTTTAGTTTTAATTTATTTTAGTCATTTGAACCCGGTTCCGATACATTATAACCAATTTTAATATTTTTGGTTAGCCGCCAAAACTGGGTCGTTCAATCAACTATCGATTACTTTCGGTTCCGATACGTTATTACCAATTTTAGTGTTTAGGATAGTCGCCATAATTGAATTAATCTGGGTTAGTTTTAACTTACTTAATATTATTTTTAAACTATTCCGATACGTTTTAGCCCGTTTTGGTACTTTTAGTAACCTTTGGTTTGTTTTGGTTAGTATTTCAATCAAATTTTGCTTACTTTCAATTAGTTTCAATGTATTTTAGTTATTGAATTAATTCAAGTTAGTCGTCAAAATTCGCTTAATTTTGATTAGTTTCAACTTATTTTAATATTTTTAATCTGTTACGATACGTTTTAGCCCTTTTTGGTGCTTTTGGTTACTTTTGGTTAGTCGTTCAATCGACTTTCGGTTAATTTCAGTGAGTTTTAATGTATTTAAATCATATGAACCGGTTCCGATACGTTATAACCAATTTTAAAGTTTTTGATTAGTTTCGGTTAGTCGCCGAAACTCGGCTAATTTGGGTTAGTTTTAACTTACTTTAGTATTTTTAATCTATTCCGATACGTATTAGACCGTTTTGCTGCTTTTACTTACTTTTGGTTAGTCATTCAGTCAACTTTCGGTAACTTTCACTTAGTTCCAATTTATTTTACTGATTTGAACCGGTTCCGATACGTTATAATTAATTTAAATGTGTTTGATTCATTTTAGTTAGTCCTCAAAATTCGGTTAGTTTCAACTTACTTTCGTTCAATCAACTTTCGGTTATTTTCAGTTTTAATTTATTTTAGTCATTGGAACCGGTTCCGATACGTTATAACCAATTTTAATGTCTTTGGTTACTTGCCAATATTCGGTTAATTTGGGTTAGTTTTAATTACTAGTTTAATTACTAGTTCAAGTTACTTTAACATTTTTAATCTGTTCCGATACGTTTTAGTCCGTTTTTGTGCTATTAGTTACTTTTGGTTTGTCATTCAATCAACTTTCGGTTACTTTCAGTTAGTTCCAATTTATTTTAGTCATTTGAATCGGTTCCTATACGTTATAAGCAAATTTAATGTTTTTGGTTAGTCGCTTAAATTCGTTTCGTTTTGGTTAGTTTTAACTTACTTTAATTTTTGTAACCTGTTACGATAGGTACGTTTTAGCCTATTTTGGAGCTTATGGTTACTTTTGGCTAGCTTTGGTTAGTCCTTCAATTAACTTTCGGTTAGTTTCAGTTAGTTCCAATTTATTTTAGTCATTTGAACCGATTATGATCAAATTTAAGTTTAAATAAACAAACTAACTAGCTGCTTAATTCTGCCGTTCTTTTCCCATTTTAACACATAAACATTAACTTATTTATATAACATACAAACAACACAATATATACGCATAACGATAGTCTATTTACCCAAACAACGAATCTTTTTCTATCTTAATTCCTATGAAAATTTATTGCACTCGGCCCAGGTAAGCGCGTATGGTTGGCATCGAGTTCCAACTGCGTAGTCTCCTCGCTTCAGTGAGCTTCACGGAGAAAATTTGATTCCGTACCCCACTAAACGAGCCGAGTGTCGCGGCTGTAGTTTTCTTTAGGCTATGCTACTGTCTTCTATTATTTACTATTTTATTTACACAGGGAAATACGGAATAAGTATACTATAATATTTATATTTTATTCGCCTTCAAGCTATTTAAAATACGCGCCAATAGGCAACAGTGCGACGTTTACTTGATTTTTTGCGAGGAGGCAGTTTCGTGATTGGTCGCAGGATATATTAAATACACTTTGACCCTAGACCAACACCAAATTTTTTTACATATTTTAAAACTTCGGCAGCGACTTGCTTTAGCCATTGGCGTGGAAATTGCCGATGCCGAACTGTGTGGTTATTTATATTATTTGGTTTGTAGGATCTGGTGATATATAATATATTGGTTTTGTCAATTTTGAAAATTCTCTTTTTTCACTAGAAAGGGGTTGTCCTATATAGTAGTTTAAGCCAAAAAAGTCGAAAGATCCGCTACATTTGAATCAAAAAAATGCCCTCAAAGTTCGAGTTTTGACACAAATTTTCAGCATCACTTCACAAAAGCACTGGAAATATAGACAAAACACATCTGAAAATCAATTGTCGGGTGAAAATATTAACTATATAGGATACATTTGCCTCGAACGAGAGAACTCCGTTTTGTTCCGGTCCTAATTTAAAGCGACTCATAGCCCCATTAAACAAAATTAAATTTTACTTGTAAATATCCATCCTCCTTTTTACTGTCAACTGTCACAATAGCCAAAACAAAGATTTTTAAGAAGGCACACTGTTGCCAGACGTTTACTGTAGTTTCGTTAGCAAAATTCATTAGAAAAATGGTGCGCTATAAGCGCAGCTTATTCACTACCAGCTAATGATCTTGCGGCGGCATCCTTTGATTTGGGAAAGTCAATAACCAAGTTTTGCAAATTTTAGAAGAGGGTCATGACTTAATATTGTTTTAAATGCCTGGGCATCTGAATAATACTTTTGGCAGTTCGTTTAATATAAAACATGCTTTTTCTACTACCGTGCGTACTCACTTTACGCATTCTCTAAGATTCGTAAAATAGACTTTTTTAATGTGCAGTGCGTAAAATAAGTTATTTTACGCACTAGTGCGTAAAGTACATCTGACATATTTTTTGACATTTAGGGCAATGCGTAAAATAATATATTTTATGCACTAGTGCGTAAAGCAATTTAATAATATTTTTGTTTTTTTTCATATATTTTTCGGTAGTAGACAAAATTTTGTATGCTAGTCATATGTAAAGTAGTCCTTTTTTATTCAATTTCAATTAAATTGTTTTATCAATATTCCCATTCATAAAAAAAGGTTCACTTTACACGCTTGTTGCATAAATAACTATTTTATCGTCTAAAATCCGTTTAAAACGATTTTAAAACGCACAATTGTATAAAAATCCGAAATTTCCGAACCTCTCAGGGCGATAGCCGAGGCTTCGGACGAATTTGTTATGTATTTTGAAGCGAAAATTCATTTTAAATTCAACTGTGGAACTGAACCGCTCAGAGCGCAGTGCCCGACACTCCAATTTTCCGATTTCGATAGAGTTGACTAGCTGGTAGTGAATAAGCTGTGCTATAAGTGTCTCTACTCTTTTTTTATTTAGGTGAATGATTTATTTTATGGCAGTAGCACATCCTATATTGCTCGACGAGCGGTGTGTGTGCGAAGATGTTGATTGACACGGTTCTTGAATAGTTAGTTAGGGGAACAGATGTCCTGGGAGCATATTCGCATGTAACAGGCAAGATGTCCATTCGGCAATGCCGACCGTTTCTTCATATGTGACGTGCACGATAGCATTTAGTCAGATGTCGTGACTGTTACATAGAATCAACAAATAAGTCTTCAATTATTTTAACACTTCATGCTTGGCCCTCCGCTCGCTTCGCTCGCTACTGGGGCTCAACAAACAGAAACTTACCAAGTGCTAACGAAAACTAACCCAAAATAAAAAAAAATAAACTAAAAATTTTGGGTTAGTTTTGGTTAGCACCTGGTGAGTTTCTATTTGTTGAGTCCCCGTATAGAGAGCGAAGCGAGCAGAGGGCCATGCATGAAGTGTTTAAATAATTGAAGACTTATTTGTTGATTCTATGTAACAGTCACGACATCCGACTAAATGCTATCGTGCACGTCACATATGAAGAAACGTTCGGCATAGTCGAATGGACATCTTGCTTGTTACATGCGAATATGCGTCCTGGAGTTCCACAGTGATGCAGTGCGCCAGACAAAGGAGTTCTTGTAAAGCGATGTTCTAGGTGTTTCCAGTTGTACGACGAACCGGTGCGCTCTTGCCGTCTATAGTGACTGTCTTACAGGCGTTGTCAGGGGTGAGATAAGGCGGGCCAAATCCTGGGAACATCTGCCGTAAAACAGAGATTTCTCGGTCACATGTTTGCGGTGTTTCAGACTATCCAGATTCCGGGTCAACTCTGGGTCACCGACGAGACGCACAACTCTCTTCTGAACGGAATCCAGTAGCTTTAGGGTGTGCTCTGGCGTGGCACCCCAGATGCCCGGTCTTATTTGCGCTTTGTAAAGCAAGAGCAACTGCTGCGGTGTGTACATTTTTTGTTGCGAAATAGCGTACCAAGCTTCTGGGAGGCTGATTTTGCGACGTTAGCAACGTCGCAATATGCCAGGACATATTGCTGTTGACCGAGACACCCAATAGTCCGATTGAATGAAGATGAATGGATGGTCGATCCTGCCATAACGATATCCTTGCCCGCCGTAGGGTAAACGTGGCTGCTTGGATGATTTTTCAATGTGCATTTGCATTCATTCATCGGAATAAAAGGGACACTCATTCGATTACACTATTCCTTTGTATGTACATATTCGTCAAATATTTCACTTCATACATGGCCCTCCACTCGCTCCGGGGGCGTAACCAAACAAACCTAACCCAAACTAACCCAAGACATTCCTAAATGAGGAAAAACAAACTAAAAAATATTTGCATTTTCGACTGACAAAATTTTAATTTTTTTTCATTTCCGGCATGCCTTGGGTTAGTTTGGGTTAGTTTTGTTTGGTTGCGCCCCCGAAGCGAATGAAGGGTCATACGTGAAGTGGAATATTAAATATACTTAAATAGTATACAACACTGTTATCCCCCATAAGAAAATGTGCAACTTTTGGAAACACTGTGCCAGGCCCCCGGTGTCGGTTACTATAAATTTTCATTATTTTCACGTTACAATTTCAATATTTTTACGTTACACCTGGAAAAGTCGTAGTGAAAGTTTGCCCTTCTAGGGCAATTTAGGCTCAAAACGCGGATATTTTTTCGGCTCAAATGTGTCGAAACCTCCGATTTTTTTGGCTTAAGCCACTCTATAGGACACCCCTTTTCTAGCGAAAAAAAAAGAAAATTTGCAAAATCGACACAACCCATTTATCATCAGACCCTTAATTTGATGATATCTTTGAAGATTTTTAACCTTTCTTATATTTTTCTTGCATTTGGTGATTATTATACGCGGTTAACTAATTTTTATATATTTCGGATAACTCTCTTAAGTGAACTCTCTAAATTAATATTTTTATTACAAAACAATTCCGAACGTTCTATAAAGAGCGTTTTGGAACATACGTGCTTCAACAATGCCTAACTTTTAATACAAAAATTGAACGCTAAAGAATTTATATGAATTAGCTACGATAAACTGTTTTTTTCCAAATTAAGCGACGTCATCAACGACGTAAATACAAAACCTTCGGGAAACGAACTCTACTTATTACTACAACATATTTATGTAATACATACAACAAATATCATAGAATACTATCCTTATTATAAAAATTAGATATTATTATATGACATGACATATTTTGTACTATAAGACTGTAATATAAAAAAACTGTAATTAATTTTAACGTCTTAAACTAATCAATATTATCAATAATAATATGGTAAGAATAACCTCGTGCGCCTATGGGAAGGCAAGATTTTTTACGTGCTAGTCCTCTACCCCCTTCAGTCGTCGTTAAGGTTCACTCGCTTGGCGCACTATATTGTAGTAATATGTTTTTTTAATATTAAATCGTCGTTTTTCCGTCACAGAAAAAATAGTGTATTATACTCGGGAAAAATATTAGATTTTAGCGCTCGGTTTTTTGTCTCCCGCCGCTTCGCGTCGGGAGGCAACACAACCTCGAGCTAAAATCTAATACTTTTTTCCCTAGTATAATAAATAACTATTAGTTGAGTCCAAAGACATTTAATAAGATGTCTTTGGTTGAGTCGAATAAGAAACCGTTGGTCGGCCGAGGCTGGCCTTGTCCAGTAATTAATTATACAGTGTCTTTCAGAAAGTTCGCATCATATGGGAAACTTTTTTATTGATTTCACAGAAAATTCTATTCTTGACAAAAGTTAATGCCTAAAAAAACTAATTTTGACGATGCTAAATTAAGGATGTTATACAGAGTACTTAAAAAATACAAAAATTGGGGTTAAAAAAACAAATTATAGTAATTCGGAAAACCTACAGAAAAAAATAAAGCTTTTATTAGGAAGGTGAAAATAAAAGTCAAATACTATTTTTTCCAAAAGTGCATCGTTGCTGAAAAAAATAAGAGCAAAATTAAGAAAAAGAATGTTTTTTCAATGATTGTCATGCATTTTCTCCGCAACAGTGTACATTTGGAAAAAATAATATTTGACTTTTATTTTTGCCTTAATAAGAACTTTATTTTTTTTGTAGAAGGTTTTTCCATGTTCCAAAATTTTTGTTTTTGTAACTTTAATTTTTGAATTTTTTAAGTACCCTGTATAACATCCATAATTTGGCATTTTTAAATTTAGCTTTTTCCAAGCATCAACTTTTATCAAGAATAAAATTTTATGTGAAATAAATAATAAAAAAATTTCCGATATGAGGCGAACTTTTTGAAAGACACTGTATAAGGGACGCGTTTTTTGTCGGCCGACCGGGAAAATCTTCAACAAAACATCGTTGTCTTTAAAATTAAAAAAGGCCGACCTTACAGTTCCGCCAGGGAGGCTAGCCATCGAAAATTGAATTTTGAAATTGGTCGGCCGAGTAACTCGTGCAGGGTGGTGTTCGGCCGATTTGGTGATTTTTCAACCTCTAGGGTCTGTCTATCTACCGATTGATCGCGAAAAAACACGGCAGTTATGTGACGGTACCTAGGCATCTAATTTCTCTGAACAATTAGCATAATTATCAATTACTGGACAAGGCCAGCCTCGTACCCTGTATAACTTATCCTTAATTTAGTATCGTCAAAATTAGTTTTTTTCTAAGCACCAACTTTTGTCAAGAATAGAATTTTCTGTGAAATCAATAATAAAAAAGTTTCCCATATGATGCGAACTTTTTGAAAGACACTGTATAATTAATTACTGGACAAGGCCAGCCTCGGCACAATATTTTTTATCATGCAAAATCCTGACAGTTCAGGCACGACACTATCACGGCACATATAACAACCAGCAATATTACTCGACCTGTCAGGCGAAAAATTAAATTTGACCTTGCTAATGTCAGTTGGGTGGGAAAAGTCAGGGCTGGATTTGAAATATATATAAGTATGGTTTTCCTTTAACAGAGCCGCAATATGTATACCTTGTTGTATGAGCATGAAATCTAAAGAAATTCTTCTTGGAAGATTATCTCTGGTTTGTACAAGTTCTTATTGCTTAAACACCATGGCTTTTTGCATTAGACAATGTCATAAACAACGTTCGTCTCTCACAATGTCAATTATTTGACAAATACACGCCTATGGTTTTTATTTAACTCCAATAGCGATAAAATAAACCAGCCGTAAAAACATGACGCCCTGGCGGCAGTTTGACGGATTTCCTACCAAGGAATATCTTGCGCGCGGACTTGCGCAGATGCGAAAAAAGAAGAAGTGGTATTGCTGGTTGTAATATGTGCCGTGACACTATTATGACGGCATGACGGTCGCCTCTCGGACTATATATAACGGCAGTGGTAAATATGGTCTCACCGATCCACAAAATCTTATGGGTATAATTTGGATCTGGATTAAAACCTCCTCTTATAATTTGAACAAATTAATGTATTCTTTTATGTTCGTCGTTTAATTGTTGAACTGGCCTAATTTCAAAATTGTGCAACTGTTCTATAACTAACTCTCTTGTTTCGTGGTCCAGTCCAGTCCAGTGATATAGTCTCCGATAGATTTCCTTCGATTTTCTTGAAAATAAATAAATCTAATAAGATCCTCTTCTTCGGTTTTTTTATTTTGCCCTTTTCTTAATTACTAGAGATGATGTTTCTTGCAATAACTTCCTCGTATCAATTATAGTTGGTACAGCTGGTACTCTTCGATCATTCTGAACATTTCATTTTCTCTATAATGTTATCGTTTCTTGAAGCGTTATTATCATTCTTGATTTTCAACTCTTCAATAATCGAATAGCCCATTTTTAAAATATCATAAGAAAATAAAGATGAATCAGTAAAACAGACTTTAAGCATCGATGCCATAACATTTAAAAAATAAACCCTTATCTTCAGGTAGCAGCAGGTATCTAAATACAAAAAATATGCAGAATTGAATAGAAAATTCAAAATCATTAAAAGATATGTGATATACTACATTTAAAAAATGAAAGTGGTCATAAGCCTTGCTTTTATGATAAACCATGTATATGTCGTAGGCATCGGGTTTAATATGTCATTCCACAAAAAATCTAGTCAACACACGTATCGCCGGCAAAAGCTGTAATAAAATAATTATTACCTTGTTAGGCTTAAATTATGCGTCATTTCAAGGATTGCCTTCTTCATGTTAGACAAACAGAGTAATCGGTCGAACGATTGAACGTTTACAGGCTGTATGTCGGCGTCAAACACAAAAATCCGTCATTCCCTGAAATGACTAGTCATTACATGCATTGCCGGTAAACAGCGTAATAGCCTTATTATTACAGTGTTTGACTAACTATTCAGTCATTCCCTGTAATGCCTGAATCTATTTTAGGAAAACACCATAATAACAATTTTCAACGTTTGCCGATTGTAGACAATCACTGTAATAAATACAACCCATAGCCCAAAGTAACAGAAACTAACCCAAATTAACCCAAACTAACCCAAACTAAAACAGGCAAACCGCGTAACGCAAGAGCATTGCTGTGGTTTGCCTGGGCATTACAGGGAATGACTGAATAGTTAGTCAAACACTGTAATAATAAGGCTATTACGCTGTTTACCGGAAATACCACTGAAGTTTAAAATTACTTTCGTATCTTCGCTTAAAAGAGTTAATGAATTTTCTTCATAATTCAAATTGGCTTTGTATAATTTTAGAAAGTTTTCCCCAATTATCCCATTAGTATGGCATGGTAGAGATTCAAATATATAACATTTAACTCTAAGCTTTATATTTCCTATACAAAGATTTAAAAAACTATAACCTATAGAAACTAACTTAGCGCCTATACTATTAATTTCTAAATTTTCCTTATATAGAGGTATGGTTGGGTCTAAATATTTTGGTTGAAGTGCACACAAGGACGCTCCTGTGTCCACCAGAAAATATTTTTTTTTTTACTACTAACATGTTAAATCACCATTATTTACTCCATTCCTCAAATGAGAAGTAACATTTCTCACCCTAGGTAAATAATAATATTAAAAAAACCTAGGTCAATAATAGGTTTGTTCTAGCATGAAATCTCAAACGGTTTGAAACCTCCGGAGTTTGCGCATAGC
>JAEQML010082308.1:0-10876 GCA_016904865.1 Pissodes strobi
AATTGTGGCTACTATTTGTCGTTTTTCTCCAATTTTCGTTTTTTTTTTCTGGCGGGTAATTTTCAATTTATCTCCTAAATTTGATTGACTTTCAGGCTATTAAAAAAATAAGAAAATTATTTTCCACTTCTGGTCTACTTATACGAACATTATATTAAGAATGCCAACTTTTCTAACAATTGGCAACACTGTAACTGATATTTAAATTTTTTTTTCAATGCCTCCGGGATTTTTCAATATTCATTAAAAAACACTAAATTTGTGTGAGTCCTAAACCGTTTCGGGGCCCAGGATTTTAAAACAGAATTATTTTAGGAAATTATTTTGCACTGCTTCTAGTCTACCATTCTACCTATACATTATACGTAAGGACGCAATCTTAGATTTTCTGATACACTTGGCAACACTGTTTGGCGTTTGTCGCTTTTCAAGCTTCTGTATTTTCTCCAACTTTCGGTTTTTGGGGAATTTTTCAATGGATTTAAGAACCATCAAAATCGTGCGTCTTCTAAATTTGATTGGCTTTCAGGCTCTTAAAAATTGAGAAAATGATTTTCCTCTTCTGGTCTACTTGTACGAATATTATAGATGGCAACTTTGCAGGCATGCTGCAACACTGTAAGGGAACACTTGTGACCCAGGCTATTAAAACTGAAGTATTTTAGGAAATTATTTTGCACTGCTTCTAGTCTACTTACCTCTCGACTTACCTATATAAAAATTATATTAAGGATGCCATTTTAGATTTTTTGATACATTTAGCAACACTGTAAATTCACACTGCTTCATAACCGCTTTTTGGCATTTTTTCTAACTTTCGTTTTTTGGAGAATATTTCCAATGATTTAAAGAAACCGCTAAAATCGTGTGTCTTCTAAATTTGATTGGCTTCCAGGCTTTTAAAAATTAAGAAATTATTTTCCACTTCTGATCTACTTATACGAATATGATATTAAAGATGGCAACTTTTCATACATGTAGCAACACTGTAAGGGAACACTTATGATCCAGACCAGAGACAGAGGTTGTCTGTCCAGCCTATCATTTCTGAAGTATTTTAGGAAATTATTTTGCATTTGGCAACACTGTAACACACGCTGCTTCATATCGTTTTTCATACTTCTGCATTTTCTCCAACTTTCGTTTTTTAGGCAAATTTTCAGTTGATTTAAAGAAACCGCTAAAATCGTGTGTCTCCTAAATTTGATTGGCTCTCAAGCTCTTAAAAAATTAAGAAAACTATTTTCCACTTCTGGTCTATTTAAACGAATATCATATTAAGCAAGCCAACTTTGCAGGCATGCGGCAACACCGTAAGGGGACACTTATGACCCAGGCTATTAAAATCGAAGTATTTTAGGAAATTATTTTGCACTCCTTGTAGCCCACTTACCTAAACATTATATAAGGTGGCGACCAAGGTGGCGACCATCGATTTTCTGATATATTTGGCAACATTGTAAGAAAAAATTGTTTGAGAATCGATATTATTAGGGGGTTTTCTTCAGAAAAAACTTAAAAATTTTCTTCTTTTCGTTACCCAGACTTAATACTTTAGAAAGTTATGTTGCCCTTTTTGTGTACTTACTTCGGTATATCCACATTGTATTAAGGGTTTCATTTTAGAATTTCGCAAGCATTTGTCAACACTGTTAGGAATGACTTACGTCATACATTTTACCATCTTTTTAAGGTTTTTTTTATAAGCAATTTATTGGGCTAATTATGTTTTTTTAAGATGTATTAGTGTTTCATAATAACTACGTTATATAACTCTAAAACAAACTTTCTACGACGTCACTGTCATCGGTACAAAATCTGGCAACACCTAGGTACATATGTATAAATCTGGCAATGAATACGCACTTAAAATTAAATAAGTCATATAATAAGTATTAAAATCTAATAATCAGAAGGTCGTCGAACTCGAAGCGAAGCCAAGCGGCGTTTTATGTAATACTAACAGTTAAAATATACAGTATTTCTTATTAAACAATTAATTAATGCAATTTATCTTACATTTATACAAATATAAACTATTAAGTGTTATAATGTCGATAATAAGTACCGAATGCGCCAACGAACATATTGTACTCGATCGGTACTTATACGGAAGCGTAGTATTCGCACACACTTTATTTGTGTTCGTCAAGAAAATATTAAGGCATGGAAGATAAGATCGCTGAATGCACCCCTGCCTTGATGAAACAAATGGCAACATTTCACATTTTATTTTCCATGTTTATGATATGTCAAGAATGTTTATGCTGATTCATGGCCGACTTCAGTTAGGCCTTAAAATGGAAGAAGCGGCAACAAAGCGTGGTTGTTCATCACGAATTAAAAAGTCACTTTTGAGCAATAATTCAACTTTAGATAATAACAAATTTGATTAGTTTCCACTGTTTGTGGAAAACAATGGCATTATTCCGCATTTTATTTCTCCTGTCTATGCTAAAAATATTTGAGGTTATGTTAAATTTACATATAGCGCTTGTCACGTGTCACTTACGTCTGTCCATGACCTACGTTGGTCATTACATAGGCAACTTAATATACTTGATTCCCTCTTTTTCACAAGCGATTAACATATAAATCTAACAGTACTCTCTTTTCTTTGCAGCCCAAATTGAGATCATACCATGCAAGGTATGCGGCGACAAGAGCAGCGGCGTCCATTACGGCGTCATCACCTGCGAGGGCTGCAAGGGCTTCTTCCGACGCTCCCAGAGCTCCGTGGTCAACTACCAGTGCCCCCGGAACAAGAACTGCGTCGTCGACCGGGTCAACCGCAACCGATGCCAGTACTGTCGGTTGCAAAAGTGCCTCAGGCTCGGTATGAGTCGAGATGGTGAGTATTTTATTTCTTCGGTTCCTGTATATTTTTCGATCAAAAAGCCACGGTGTAAACCCAGCCCAACATTTTATACGAGGACTATTCGAATAGAACGGACTGGAATTTTTACAATCATATGTTACTGGCTGCATCTACCGGCCTATTTTATTTTTTCTTTCTGACAAGTTTGAAATAGGCGACAAATAGTTGGAAATATACAACAATTTTTGAATTTTTTTGAATTTTCCGCAATTTCTCCAAAACGGACAGGATTTCGTCAATAGTTCTTTAAGAAGCAGAAGGCCTGCAAAAAATACAGGGCTGTACGGAGACTATGATGGATGTTTCAGGTCGAAACGAAGGAAAACATATTCCTGTTATTAGAGAATTAATTTTTTTATTCAAATAAGAAATAGAGAACTCTTTTGGCTCAACCATTGTCGGGGTGTTAAAGGAATTAATTTTCTGCATTTCTCGTATTTTCCCTAATAAGTCATAAATTAGAAGCAGTTTGAGACTCAAGGATAGGCACACGCTATTAGGACACCCTGTATAACATAAAAGTCAGTTTTCATCCTTCCCATCAGTTAGTCATAAGGTACTAAGATACGAGGGGTGTACGAAAATTAAAAAAAAAATCAATTTGAATGTGGCGGAAAATAGAAGAAGGTTGTGAAATAGTTATTTGTGTATTTAGAGCGCAAAGTAACGGATTGCCGCTTGAGAAAGAATGTTACTGCGCGACGCGTAGCGGAGCGCAGTAATCTTTCGAAAACGACAATCTTACTTTGCGCTCGAAAAACACACAGAACTTTTTCTACAGCCGCATTTTTTAAAATTAAATGCTCATTTTTCTCTATACTTATTCTGAAATTTTCAAATGACTGTCAGTTTTGACATATTATATTCGGGCTTCGGGTATATTTAGAACAGGAGTTCCAGCAACAAACTGTAACAAACGCACGACTGTCATTTATTTATCTTCGGTTTCCATGACCATTTATAGCACACTCGACGGAAAAAGTGAGATTTTTCTTTTCCATGTTCGCGCTAGAGCGCAAAATAAGGATCTACGGCATTCGTCGATTTTGCGATTTCATTTGAATTTAGCAATTAGTTATTTTGCGCGCGGCTGTAGAACAAATGTGTTTATGTCATATTACAGTTCTGAAAAAAAATGGAAAATCGCGCCCTCTCTACAGGGTGTTCATGTATATTTTGACGTTAGACTACACAGGCACCTTTTAAACAAAATAGTTCTAATATTTTATTTAAATGGACAAAATATTTTTGGATTTTTAGATTCTCTGAATAATTCTCCAAGCTCGTATGGAAAAAGCAATATGTTCAGTTTAAAATGTTTCCCAATTTCTCCGATACTAAGAGCAATCTGGCAATACTGTCAACGATATCGTAACTCTCTCTGTCTCAGATATAGCACTACAGAGTGTAAACAAGAAAACTATGATTTGATTTGCAAAAATGGCGAAACTTGAGGATTCCCTGAATAATTCAAAGCCCATTTATTTGCCATGAGATAAAATCTGGGCGCGTATTTACAACAGTAATAATAGGATGTAAGTCATATTAAAAATACCATATATTCATCCTGTAGAAAAAAATATATAAATTTCTTATTTGCAGCAAATTCCTCCAAAAGTCATTAGTTTCCCAAGATTTCTCGACATTCATTTTGAACAATTTTTGAATTTTGCTCAATTTCTCAGATACTAAAAGCGATTTGGGTTTGCCATCTATTAACGCATTGTGACAGGCTTTCAAAAAAATTACAGCTTTTTCTTGAACACTAATGTATTTGGACAACCTGTACAAGATGCCATATTTAATTAAACAAGAAAAACCAAACTTTAGTATAATTTTCAAAAGTTACGCCACTGAATTTTACGTAAAAAATTCGTTAACATAAGAATGAGAATTTACTTCTCCGATAAGCGATCTGATAACTGAGATACGAGGGGTGCTTGAAAATAAAACAAAACAATTTCGCCCTGTATCTGAAAAATGAAGGAGGCTGTGAAAATTTTGTTCGTGGCATCTTACATTGCTGAAAAAGGAGGGAAACGCTATCACTCTATCTTTACTACAGGGTGTTCACGTATGTTTTGATATACGCCTACAAGGTTAATTACAAAAAAATTGAAAAATATTTTAAATATAAAAGTTCTAAGGTTTTATTCGAATCGTCAATACCTGGTGACAGAGAGAAAAAACAAATGAGCATCGGAAAGTATTTAAAGAAGAACAACGACAGTTTTTTAAATCGATCACCCTTATAACTGAAATACGCCTGTATCAGAAAAATCAAGAAGGCTGTGAAAATTATTAAGTTATTTAAGAAATTTATTAAAAAAAAAATAAATTTTTGTTGATATCTCAGACATTAAAATGTCAGTTTTTCTTCAACACAATATTTGGACAACCCGTATTTAAAAAGGACTATAATTTTCGACAGCTACGCCACTGGATTCTACGTAAAAACTCAATAACATAAGAATCAGAGTTTACCTCTCCGATATGCGATCTGATAACTGATATACGAGGGATGCGTGAAAATAAGATAATGTCCTGTATCAGAAAAATCAAGAAGGCTGTGAAAATGTTTAAGTTATTTAAGAAATTTATTTTGAAAACATTTTAAATTTTTGTTGATCTCAGATACTAAAATGACAGTTTTTTTTTTGAAGACAATATTTTAACAGTCCGTATTTTAAAACTACTATAATTTTCGAAAGCTACGCCACTGGATTCTACGTAAAAACTCAATAACATAAGAATCAGAGTTTACCTCTCCGATAAGCGATCTGATATCTGAAATACGAGGGATACGTGAAAATAAGGTAATGTCCTGTATCAGAAAAACCAAGAAGGCTGTAAAAATGTTTAAGTTATTTATGAAATTTATTCTGAAAACATTTTAAATTTTTGTTGATCCCAGACACTAAAATTACAGTTTTTTTAAGACAATATTTTGACAGTCCGTATTTAAAAACGATTATAATTTTCGAAAGCTACGCCACTGGATTCTACGTAAAAAGCTCATTACCATAACAACCAAAGTTTACCTCTCCAATAAGCGATCTGATAACTGAGATAGGGGGGATGCTTGAAAATAAAACAAAAGGATTTTGTCCTGTATCAGAAAAATCAAGAAGGCCGTGACAATTTTGTTTGTGACATCTTACATTCCTGAAAAAGGATGGAAACGCTATCTCTCTGTCTTTACTACAGGGTGTTCACGTATATTTTTGTATCTCCCTACAAGGTTAATTATAAAAAATACAAAAATATTTTAAATATAAAAGTTCTAAGATTTATTAGAACCGCCAATATCAGGTGACACAGAAAAAAACAAATGAGCATCGGAGAGTATTAAAAGAAGAACAACGTCAGTTTTTTAAATCGATCACCCTATATATTATTTGATTTTTGGATTCTACTTAAAGTAGACGTAGAGAGGAAAAGTATAAATTCATTATTAGAGGCAAATTCCCCCAAAAGTCAATAGTTTTCTAAGTTATTTAGGAAATTTATTTTGAACAATTTTTGAATTTCCTCAATTTCTCAGATACTAAAAGCAATTTGAGCAGATTGCCATCTATCTGTCAACCAATTAAAAAAAAGGCTTTCAAAAAAGGACAGTTTTTCTTAAATACACTATTTGGACAACCTGTATTTAAAAAGAAAAACAAAACTTTAGTCAGTGGGGTGGATTCTACGTAAAAAACTCGTTAACAAAAGAAAGAGAGCTTACCTCTCCGATAAGCAATCTGATAACTGAGATACGAGGGGTGCTTGAAAATAAAACAAAATGATTTTGTCCTGTCAGAAATATCAAGAAGGCTGAGAAAATTTTTAAGTTATTTAAGAAATTTATTTTGAAAACATTTTAAATTTTTGTTGATATCTCAGACACTAAAACGACAGTTTTTTTTTAAGACAATATTTGAACAACACGTATTTAAAAAAGACTATAATTTTCGAAAGCTACGCCACTGGATTCTACGTAAAAAACTCATTACCATAAGAATCAGAGTTTACCTCTCCGATAAGCGATCTGATAACTGAGATACGAGGAATGCTTGAAAATAAGACAAAAGGATTTTGTCCTGTATCTGAAAAATCAAGAAGGCCGTGAAAAATTTGCTTGTGATATCTTGCATTCCTGAAAAGGAAGGGAAACGCCATCTCTCTATTTTTAATACAGGGTGTTCACGTATGTTTTGACATCCGCCTATAAGCATAATTACATTAAGAAGATTTTTTTTAAATACAAAAGTTCTAAGGTTTTATTCGAACCGCCAAAATCATGTGACAGAGAAAAAAACAAATGAGCCTCAGAAGTTATTTAAGAAGTTTATTTTGAACAATTTTTGAATTTTCCTCAATTTCTCAGATACTAAAAGCAATTTGATCAGATTGCCATCTATCTGTCAACCCATAAAAAAAATGCTTTCAAAAAAGGACAGTTTTTCTTAAATATAATATTTCGACAACCTATACTATTTAAAAAGAAAAACAAAACTTTAGTCGAATTTTCGAAAATTACGCCACTGGATTCTACGTAAAAAACTCGTTAACATACGAATCAGAGTTTACCTCTCCGATAAGCGATCTGATAAATGAGGTACGAGGGATGCTTGAAAATAAAACAAAAGAATTTGGTCCTGTATCTGAAAAATCAAGGAGACTGTGAAAATTTTGTTTACATTCCTGAAAAAGGAAGGAAATGTCATCTCTCTAGAGGCTGTTCACGTATGTTTTGACATCAACCTACAAAGCGTATCACAAAAAATAGAAGAATATTGAAGTGACAGCGAGGGTAAAGTCAGAACAAAATGCTTATCAAAGTGAAACGCCTATCAACGTGAAACGCCCCTTTAATTAAACATGTTCCAGATAGCTAGAGGGTTGAAATTTTCAGAACATGTAGCCGGGCTAAAATAAGGATCCTGGACGAAAAAAAGGCAAGGAATTCGGCTACGAGGGGGGATGGCAAAAATGGGAGGAAAAAATGCTTTATGAAAAAAAAAAAAGTTTGAAAAAATGGGAAAAAACTGAAAAAAAAACGTAAAAAAATGTTCGGAAAGTTAATAAAAGTATTATAAAACGAAATAAGAAAAAAAAATAATAAAAAAATAACAAAACCAAAAGATTATTTGGAAAGTTAATAAAAGTGTTATAAAACCAAATAAGAAAAAAAAAATATAAAAAAAAAGATTCAAAATTGTTCGGAAAGTTAATAAATAGTAGTATTAAACGAAGTAGTGAAAAAAATAATAATAAAAAAAAAGTTAAAGAACGCGGTTTTCGGCGAAAATATTTTTTTATTAAAAATGGGAAAAAAGGAAAGTGTCGAAACTGTTGAGAAAGTGTCGAAACAAGTCGAGAAAAAAAATAAAAAAAAATACTAATTTCCTTATATCTGTGTCAGAAGTTTCACTTCAGTTCTGTGTTATCAAGGTGAGGCACATAATGTTTTTTAGATATAAAAGTTCTAACGTTTTCTTCGAACAGCCAAAATCAGGTGACAGCGAGAAAACAAATGAGCATCGGATAGTATTAAAAGAACGACAACGTTAATTTCTTAATTGAATCACCCTATATATTATTGGATTTTTAGACGAAATAGCGTGAATAGTTTTGGTTTATTTTTCGAAAATAGTAGTGTCTGGAAAAAAGGTGATGCAGGAAGCCCTGGGTTTTGCAAAAAAGATAATCCGTTTTTATTGTCTGTTAAATTATAAGCTATCCGAGATTCAAGCAAGTTTGATATAAGATTGCTGAGATACGAGAGATGCCTGGAAATTAATTTTCAATTTCACCAAGAAATGAATTTTTGAAATTTTGTTTATAACTGCTTGCTTACATTTTCGACAAAAAATAGCATAGTGTGCTCATCTTTAATAGAGGGTGTTTATGTTTATGTTGACGCTCACCAACCAATAATAATTGCCTTTTGCACCATTATTATTTGGTACTGAAAGGCAATTATACAGTATGCAATATGCTTAATTCTATCATTTATAGGGTGGCTCATTGAAGAGAGCCTCCTTTCCTTTTGTATCTTCAATTTTCTGTAAAACACATTTTGATTGTTTTGATACAATCCTACAAGTTTTGTATTTACAATGTTTCACTTTGTAAGCGGGCCTCAAAATATATATCCCCTTATAAGTAACCTCCGTATGAATTAAAATATAAACTGTTTTTTCGTGAGACAGGGCCCAATGTCGTATATTTCCAATTTTCTCTGTCCATTTAAAGATAAGCATTTTCAATTTTTTTTTTAAAGCGATAGAGCCAGCCTTAACGCTGGCAAAGACCTTAATCACGGTCCCGTAATTCATCGAAATTATTAAATCCTTCACGAATACGTGTAGCCTGTAAAATATTAACCAATAAAAGTTGCAAATGACAACATGTAAACTCTTTTACGTGCCGCCTTAATCACTTTTTCCCGCGGCGATTGCCAAGACAAGACACCGTGCAATTGACCTACATCACGATTCCATAACTGTACAACCGCGCGGTTTATTAGCTGGTTTTACAATATAAATTACGTACTGAAACCGTACACATACACGCTTGCTCGTTTAGGCTAGTTATGCGAGTTAACTGTTAACAAAAATAGCGGTGCAGTGGGAACGCGACGTTAGCTTTATGCGCTTGGGGACGAAAAAAAATCGGAAATCTGACATACATTTTTGTTCTTGCGTTCGGAACGTAAATATATCATTGCAGATAATATAAGTACAAAAAGTGTACTAGGACTAGTACAATGTTTAACCAACGTTGTAGCACTTGCCTGTAACTGGCAAACCAAATATGGGACACCCTGTATACTGTATCGAAACACACTCATTTACTCACATATTTTCAGCTCACTGACAAGCAGATCGTTTATTCATTTTAAAGAAATGTATACCCTCTCCTTTAAAGAGGCAAATATTTCATTCATTATGGGACACTAGTGCATCTGGCCAATCGGTACGCAGAATTATAGTGAATTGTGCCATATGTCAAATTTGAGCGCCTATAGAAGCCATAGAATAGGGCTTAAGAACCTGATAATTTCAATATTTATAGAGTTATTTCTGAATTTTTGAGGGTTATAGCTTACGAGATCCCAATGAGGAGGCTCGAATTTGGAGCATTCGGTAGAGAGTGGCTCTAGTACCTACAAATATTAAAAAAAAGTAGGAAAATAATACCCATTTACCGAGATGTAATATGTAGACATGATTGACCCTAAATGCACTCACTATTCCCTCAACTTGTATATTTTACAAGTTCAAAGTTACAATTTTTTAAACAAAATTACCCATAATATATTAGATATTAGACATGCAATATACAGAATATGTGCCCATAAGTCCAATGACTGCAGCATTGCAGGGGCATGCCTCCTTCGCCCCTTGTGTGTCGTTACGTCGGCGCTCTGTATGATGAAATACCATATACATTCACTTACGTATTATTTTGAAAATAACAATGATTTTTCTCATAATAACTTCTTTTGCATATACCTGTAATCAAAAGTTTTGTAGGACTGTTAACAGTATCACCACAACTTTACTCGCTTTAATCCTATGTCGCAATCATTCATCTATCATCCGCACACGTGCGTACCGTGTCGAGGAGTACTCGACCGATATGGAGGACTTCACGTAATATCACCCTCTCCGGCGGCGCGCGGTCGTAACTCGCCTAACGTACTCTGTTCTTTTTTTCAGCCGTCAAGTTTGGCCGAATGTCCAAAAAGCAACGGGAAAAAGTAGAAGACGAGGTGCGGTTTCACAGGGCCCAACTCAGGGCGCAGAACGACTCGGCCCCCGACAGTTCGGTGTTTGAACAGCAAACGCCGTCGAGTAGCGATCAGTTGCATCATAGCTATAATGGAGGGTAAGTAAACATTTTGTTATTTATTATTTTATTTATGTATAAATCATAGGATACCCAGAATTATAACTTAAAGTCTATTTTTGCTTATGACGGGGCCATACCTATTTATATTACGGG
>JAEQML010082311.1:0-10874 GCA_016904865.1 Pissodes strobi
CAAACCTCAAAAACAGTGTAAGAGTTTACCTACCCATATTAAGTTTATTGCTAGTGAAAAGATAAGTAATAAATTTATGTTTCGCGACAGTTCTTGTGTGAAGAGTAGTATAAGTCGCATGTTATACCTGACTTATCTTGGAGAAAAATGGAATAAATATATTTGTATTCCTATTCGCATTATTTATTGACTTAAAATATTGTGAAAAAAAGTATGAGTGTACATCTCTTTCTTTTCATCTTAAAGCATAAATAATTTGTGCGCCAGCAAAATTTGGGAAAAACAGGATATGTTAAGTTATATTCCTATTCACATTTCTTTGTTGTAAATTATTTAAAAATATTGGTATATGTCTACTTGAACTTATATTCACAACAATTATGGACAAAAAATGGACTTATACTATAATTCGCCATTCTCTAAATACAAATTCTGGTTTATAATGACTTATATTACTTGTCCCAGGCAAAAATAGCATAAAGACAATGTCGGATATGTACTTAACTCATTTTTTGCAATTTTTGACTTATACTAGTTTTCCCGCCGGACCGCCATATAATTATTAGCACTCGCCCTGTCTCGTCTTAACACTGATGTACCAACATTGATTTGCATTTATGGGAGGTTAATCTCACATGTGTAAATTTACCTGGTTTTTTCTTATCTCTTTTCTAAATTTCTATCTCAATGCGAGATAGTGATTACCTTATTTTTATCTTTAAATAATTGAGGCGTAATTCCGCTCAATAATCGTTTATGTGCCAAGGGCCATATAAACTGCTCGTCAAAAAAAACGACGCACCTAGTTTTTTGGACAATATTTGAAAGCTCGTTATTGGAAACCTACTCAACCGATTTTAAAAAACTTTGGAAATTCTGAATAGTTGATTCTTTGGCTCTTACGTCTAATTTTTATAATAAGATATTTTGCACCTAACATATACTACAGGGTGTTAAAGAAAGAGATGTTTTTTTACAAAATTTCAAGTTATCCCCATTTATGGGGTAGTTGAGATTGATAGTCGTAATACCTCTCTTTACATACAGTTAGGTAATACCTCGGGACGTATTTGAGATTTTGTGGATATCTTGGCTAACTACGATTATATGATAATTTTTCGAAAATTGTCGTTATTTTCCAGTTTAGTCCCAATAATGAACAAACTACGGAGGTATCCATGAATTGTGAACACGACGTCTTGCGGTAGGTCATATGCTACTAGTTTATATACGTTACGTGATCCATAAAACCAGAAAGTTCAGACTAAGGGATATGTTTTACACAAAATATTGCACGAATATTACTAAATGGTCTCTAGAATACCTAAGAATTGAAATGATGGGTGGGTACTTAAATAGGATCTTCTGTTAAAAAATGAATTCTTTTATTACCATTTTACTTTTTCAATCACCCTGTATATTCGAAGGTAATTTCGAGTGTAATTTGAAAGGTTGTAAGAGACAAAAACTCGTTTGCATATTTATGGTAACGTTACACGAAGTAATATCCTTATTTTACCATATTTTGACAACTTATCACTTATTTATCACAAAAAATCAAAAACCGTTTCGAGAAAATACCCCATTCTTAATAATCCATGGTATTAAGGTCGCATTTTAAGTTTACAAGTATAATTTTCTTTGGTTTGAATTTTCAAAAAAAAAATTATTTTGTGTAAAACATATCCCATAATTTGAACTTTCTGGTTTACTGGATCACGTGACGTACATAAACTGGTAGCATATGATCTACCGTAAGACGCCGTGTTCACAATTCGTCGATACCTTCCGTAGTTTGCTCATTATTGTGACTAAACTGCAAAATATCGACGATTTTCGAAAAATTGCCATATAATCGTAGTTAGCCAAGATATCCACAAAATCTCAAAAACGTCCCGAGGTATTACCTAACTGTAAGTAAAGAGAGGTATTACGACTATCAATCTCAACTACCCCATAAATGGGGATAACTTGAAGTTATGTAAAAAGAACATCTCTTTCTTTAACACCCTGTAGTATATGTTAGGTGCTAATTATCTTATTCCAAAAATTAGACATAAGAACCAAAGAATCAACTATTCAGAATTTCCAAAGTTTTCTAAAATCGGTTCAGTAGGTTTCCAGTAACGAGCTTTCAAATATTGTCCAAAAAACTAGGTGCGTCGTTTTTTTTGACGAGCAGTTTATATTAATCAAGTTATCTTTTATTTAGATTTGCCGAGAGCCACTGTTTGGAACGTACCTAGTTCCATAATTTTCTTTTGAATCTTAAATTTCAGGCATAATTTCTTTTGAATTTCATATCTTAAAGTAAAGAAAAGGAATATCTTGAGTAATAGTATTTATTTATATTTTTTGCTTAGCAGTAGTTATTTATAATTTTTGCTCAACTTAAAATTGTAAAGTTCTGATTATATCTGCTGTAGCCAGTAAATTTGTAAATTGTTGATTGCTACCTCCTATGTAACAGTCTAACTGAGGTCCACACGATATTTCCCTGAACATTAGTTAACTAGCAGTTTACTTTGGTCTGAGACTTGTTTATATCATTCATATTACGACTGATTGGAAACGTCGACGACAGCTGTACCATGCAAATTGGTGGGAATCGTCCCAAGGATTACCTATAAGTCCTGGATAACCCTAACTCAATTGAACTTAAGTACACGCAGAAGCGGTTCAGTGTAGGTCACAACACGATCGCATGGTTACAGAATTACTGAACGAAGTTAAGTATCAGTCAGTCAAAAGATTAATCAACCAACGATCTGTTATTATTAATTTTTTTTTATTCTTTTAACTGTCATTCTAATTGCTAGTCAATTTATTCAAAACCTATATTTCAAACAATTCCATAAGTTATATTTACATCTGATTCTATATATATCACATATTTGTAAATTAATTATAAAATTAATATATTTTTATTTTAAAATTCCATTGTTTAATTTATCGGTCTGTGAGACACGAATTATAAGGGCAAATTTCTGACATTCTTATCTTTATAGTTATTGATATCTAAATATTTATATTAAGTTCGCATTGTCCCTAGGAACTCTGGCGCCTAAAAATATAAAAATTGTTAAATTGTTAATAAGAGAACATCGAACAACGCCCGAAGAAAATTAAAACAAGTCTCATGCATAAAAAATTAATTAAATAAATTAACTATCATGACAAATCGGCGCCTGGGCTAGATTTGGTCACAAAGTGACGCCCAACTGTTCAATTCGTTACAAAGTGGCGCCCTACATTCGGGGCACTATTTTCATTACAAAGTGGCGCCCAACTGATCAATTTCGTTACATTGATTACGTAAACAGTGTTGTAATAATACTGTGAACTACTAAAATGCATAAACCTACTAAGTAAATATCACCCTGCCTAAGTTTGAACTTGAACTTGAAAAATGTTATATAAACATTCACAGTTAATTATAAACAACTAGAGCGATCGACCGACTTTAATCCTTAATGATGCAGCCATCAGCATTTTGTAGAATATAAATACGCAGGCAAACGCCAAATTCATCAGACTTTTGGATCTCTCTTTACACCTCTCAATTAACTGGGTACATGCACACAGGTGCGTACTCCTCTAGTTGTTCTATCTCGCAACCTCAATATTTGTGAACACCTGTACATAGATACAGGGTGATCAGCTCCTCACCTAACCTGGATGTACATGTACATAGGTACACGGCACCCGAAAGATTCTAAAAAGTAGTGACAGTCGAATCTACGAGTAAAGTATCAAAATTTCCAGTAAGGGGATTTTTTGGGTATTTTTAATAAGTAGTGCAAGTATCTTAGAAATCTGTGTCAAACATAAATTAAACTATTCCGTCAATGAGAGACGCTAAAACACTTACCATATAAATATTAAAACAGATACATAAGTAAAAGACAACCCAGCTCGCATAGACTTTATTAATAAAAGAGTGACCAAGGGCCTAGAAACACTTCAAACTAAGCCTCCCTCGAGTAGACATACATTTAGTATTATATTAATTGGGTATAGTGTAAACTCTTAATTGATCTATAAACAAAACACGCATTTATTATTGCTCACGTACAGTCTAACCGTTGTTAAGTTTGTTTGTAAATAAACTTGTTATTGTTTTTATCAACGTGTCTCCTTTATCATCTCTTCTCACCTGACGTAGAGCGATTCCGAATCGGAGCTATTCTCCTGCACGCTAAGTAAGGCGTGGTGTCACGAGTTAAAAACCGATTCGTGGCAATACGATTTCCTACGACCACTTAAAAAAATTGAGAAAAAGCACAATTAATGCGGCTAAAGATGCCTTATATCACACGCGTGTTATAATTATATATTACATAACGAGTGTTGAAAGTACCAGTTTTTAAACGAGGAGGTTATTTAGCATGAGACCTTACCCGGGTGCAGAAACCCTCCGAGATTGAAAACTTACTTTTGGAGAAATCATGAAATCATGACTTCAAAACGCGCGTGGCATCAAACTAAAGGGTGCTTTTTGTGACATGTTAATAGATGGTTGTAAAAAAAATAGTGAACATTACTCTTGTGAACGTACGTTGAGAACTTCGAAGGATATCTGCACTACTGGGTTTCAAAACAATTATATGCATTATATTAACAACAATAACAAAATCGAAGATACCATTAAAACAGAAATCCAAGTAATCTGTCAGTTATAGCAAGTAAACGTCACTAAATGATTGACGTGTTTGTGTGTTCGAACTATATTTCTCTGCATTTTAATGTAATGTTACTTACAGGCATACATAAATAATGACAGATATAATGTTAGACAGCTTTTATTTCTATTTACATGATACCTTCAATTTAGGAATTCTAATGAGTAAACCGAACAATAACCGATAATTTATGTCCGTTATCGTGACTAGATGATTTATGTCTACACTGGGCATATCGAAACAAGCCTTTTATCTTTCAAATCCAAATATCTCCGAAACGATAAATGATAGCAGCCTGTGGACTCGACAGATTAATTTATGCAGAAGAAAAGAAGCTAAAGGGAGAGGCGACAATAAGCATCGGCACTTTTCATGTTGGTGTACCCGTTTTTGGTGAAAAAAAGAAAAGCATTTCTTGTACCGAATCAGCAAAATTTTCACAATTGCGTGGTTCGTTACACTATCCATACACATTTTTTTCTAAAGCACCAAACCATTTCTAATACTAATTATTTTAAAAAAGATAAATTGAGGAATATACTGTAATTTATCAGAAATTAATAATTATTAAATACAACAATTTTACAGATCTGATAACAAAACTTTTTGCACTGTTGCCTAATGCCACGTTTTTTAATTACCAAGTCTTTTAGCCATAGCATTGCAGCAATATACTGACCTTGTACGACTTTGTATGACAAAACGTCTTACACATGGTAATTTCTACTTGCATATATAAATATAGGGTGAAACAACCCATACCCGGGGCATGCATTTGCATGTCAGAACTAAAGACGTAGCTGTGATCGTCATAGATTAATTAATACCATTTGTTGATAGCGCTTGCGCAAATAGTTGGTTAGAACCCAAAATTACGTTGTGTTTGTAGTAGTCGTTATAGAGTTTGATACACGCTTCTTTCCAATTAAACTGATAATTACCTACCCTTCTAGGTCCACTTTTCTCTGTCGCTCTGAGTTTTATGCCTTACTATGCTAATGCCTTAAATCCGCCTTGAAATAGACTGCCTTCCTAATGCTAGAAATAAAAGTAATTGGATGCCAAACAACTGATCTATTTGCCACGTCATTAAAATATGCCATCTTACTCGCAGGTGGATTTTATTAATGTAGAAGAGAACACGTAACTACAACATTCGTAAGGTACAGTGGACAAGTTTACCCCACTAGGACAAGGTGAGACAGAAAGATCTTGTTATTTCAAACACTGATATGTTAATAAAAAGTAAAAATTACTAAAATTTAACCTAAGACTATTAACCAACGATAGGTCTCTCACATAAAATTGCAGAAATCCAAACCAGATAGTGTAAAAATAAAATATAGCAGTTACAGTATATGAATAAATAAATATATGATAAGTCAAGAACACAGCAAGAAATGTAACCGTAAAATTACAGATTCGAGAATAGAATGAAACAGAAAAATGCTACCCATTTACGGAAACAGACAATAATATTAGTTATGTTTAACTCGCTGATTCCATGTCAGGGGGCTCAATAACACCCGTGTTTGATAAAGTTACGCGATTGTAGCTGGTATAACTCATCTTTCTGGCACGCAAACAACGGTTCGAGATGCGAGCTACTTGCTCTAAAATGACCTGGCAGTGTGGGGGGGGGTCTCAACGGGACCAGCCCAATATTTTTTCTGCGACAAGGGGAGCTTAACGAGCCTAGCCTTTTATTTAAAGATCCTGGAGTTTCTACTGCTACAAATGTGTGTTTTCGGTACGTAGACGATAACTAATATCTCACAGGAAATGCAGTCATTCTTTTCTGCGACAAGGGGAGCTCAACGGGCCCAGCCTTTTAATTTATATATCTTTTTTTCTTTTTACCTGAGATGCATCGCTATAGTACATTTGCCATATAACGCCAATCGGAATAACTTAAGTATTATCCAGACACAAAATACAACACACGTCAACAATAGGTAACAATTTTGCCTGAATTCGTGCAAATGGATGGTCGTTTACTACTACTCTTTTCTATTCTGATTCGGTCCTGCATTTTATACCAGTAGTGAAAACTATGCTGTGATTGCTCCTATTTATAAAAGTATAGATTATTATTATAAAAATGTATGATTTCTTAAAGGCTGATCATTTAATTTTAATCCATTTTACTTGGTTGTGATTTTAACCTGTTATAATATTTCTAATGTACTGCTTTGGTGTTTCTTTTAATTTACAATAAAATAGTGTGTATTTTAGTGTATTTTATATATTTTTTATTCTTGCATTTTTTTTATTTATTTTAATATGACTAGTGGGAAATATTGTATATTTTGTGGTACCAATAAATTATGATTATTAAGACTATTGTCGCCCTAATAAATTATGATTATGATGATTATCATGGCATAAATACATCATGATTATCTTAGATATGCGGTATTACTAAGAGCTGCGCTCGATCCTTTGTATACCATCATTATTATGACTATGGTCGCACCAATAAACTATGATTATGATGATTATCTTGGCATAAATAAATTATGATTCCTTTATCCCCAAGAGCTGCGCTCTTTTATTTTGTATGGCAAGTTTTACTTAGTTTTACATATTATTCTGTTTCACCTTAACCCGATGAATTTGATATAAATCAGAAAACATTTTAGGGTAAATCCCTGATAAATTGTAAATTAAATAAATAAATCTAACTAGCAACTATACACTTGCCTTAAATCAGCGGTTCTATTCTTTTCATAAAAAAAACCTATTAAAACTGTCGCCATCTTGTCTACGAATTATTGCATCTAACGGTATTTGTCCTATCAGTGCCAGATGTCTTCTTGGCAAAAGATTTACAACTTTAGTCTATTAGCTGGCCCTCGAGGTAATAGAAAGATAAGAATTTTTTTTCTTATTGATTATATAATACACAAATTATAGCCATGTTATTTGAAGAGATTTTAACGATTTACGGTCTTCCCTGAGTCTAGCCGAAATTTTATCTGCTTTTTCGACAAGGAAATAGGATCAAACCCCTATGTACGTGCCACCAGAATATACAGTTTTGTGAAATTAAAGTAATAGAATTGGTTCTCACCTGGTATAGTACACACAGAAACGTTGTTTTTTCTATTACTTTTTCGGATGGTATCGTCCGGTTACTGCGAGTGGATCGCGGCATTTTTTACTTACTAATTTTAGATAGAGATATTAAGTGTATTAGAAATGTAATTTTACATGTAGATCTATAGACACGTTCTGCATCGCCTGTATCAGCCGAATAACGTCGTCCTGGCGACACAGCACACGCCCATATTTGAAGTAAGGACAATATCCACAGAGTCATGGCGAATTAAGCCACGGGAGCTGAAATTAATGGGCCCTGTATCATCCGAATAAGGTCGTCCGGGGATCATAATTTCACCATGAACCTACGGACATTAGTCCTAACTAGACTTTAAAGTACATGTACCCGTCTGACGGCCATTGTATTACCCGAGAAACATCGTCCGGGGGCAGCCATATAGAGACACGTATAAGGTCAGAGAGATACTAGCGGAATCGCGGGACGTTAAACCACAGAGTATGAAATTAGTGACCCCTGTATCAGCCGAAATCGTCGTCTGAAGAACACAATTTCACCATGATAACACTCTCCACGATCCCGCAAGAATCTGCCAGACTCTTTAGTTACCTAATCGCTGAATTCTCGATTCAGAATATCCCGCGCCACGCTTCGCGGCGTGTTTAGATTATAATCTACTAAAATGCATAAGCTACTAAAGAAATATCACTGTACCCAGGATTTGGTCCGCCTTATCCCGCCCCTGGCAGCTCCTGTCAGACAGTCACGACAGACGGCAAGAGCGCACCAGTTCGTCGTACAACTGGAAACACCTAGAACATCGCTTTACAAGAACTCCTTTGTCTGGCGCACTGCATCACTGTGGAACTCACTCCCAGGACATCTGTTTCCCACTAATTACAACTTACAAATATTGAAGAGCCGTGTCAATCAACATCTTTGCATACACATCGCTCGTCGAGCGCCATAGGGTCTCCTTTTAGTGTGTGTGCCATTGCCATAAAATAAAACCCTGTCGTAAGTTTGAACTTGGACTTGGAGATTGTTATATAAACATTATAAGCAAACTATAAACAACGCGAGTAATCAACGGGAGCGATTTTGAACCTTAAGCATGCCATGATCATCACTTTTTTAGTGTAAATACGCTAACGAACCCTCAGTTTGGCAGACTTTAGTCTCGCCTCCAGCTCCCAAGGTTAGTCATTTGACGACTGCCTTCTGGGTGCTATCCGCTCTTAAAGTTAGCCATACGGCTGCTTTAGGTTCTAGTCCATTCCTTCCAAACCTGGTACCGGTTAGCCATTTGACGACTGCTAGGACCAGGGGTTTCACAACCTCCACAGTAAAGTCCTGACAAGAAGTTTATTAGTGTTGAGAAAGACAAGTGTATAAATAGTCAGTGAAAAAGTTTAGTGAAATCTTTTAGTGCTCTTAAATAAAACCCAACTCTTAAGAAAAATTATAAATTATAAGACAGTAAACAAAGACCTATAAACAGTACCTCAAATCGATAAAACATGCGCACCGTAGTAATCGGGTATAATAGAATCTCATTTTTTCTGACCAATAATTATTGTTAAAGTTTTATCGTTAATACATTGTTATTGTTATAAACTTAACGTGCGTATTTTATCATCTCTTCTTACCCCACGTAACTCGGTCCCGGTGCACCTCAGTTACCCCCCGGCACGTTAAACAAGGCGTGTCCTCACGAGTAGAACATCCAGTGGTAGATTAAAGGAAGCATTGAGTCCCCGTCATTGTACTAATCGCGACGCGGCTCTTCTCTGAGAAGTTATTCTTTAAAAAACGCACTACCCCCTAAACTATTCGTGACAATATGATTCTGAGCTTGCGCGCGCCTGTGCCGTAACCCTTTCCGCGTCTCCCTTATATGCATTTAGCTCATTTATTCATGGCGATGATTTAAATTCGGATTATTTTTTTTCTTTCTTTAAGTAGGCAATGTAGAATTAAATAATAAGTAGCAAAATAAATTAGGCTTAAGAAAAAAAATTGGAATTCAAAAAAATATATGTAGGATAGGGCTGGATTATTCCAAGTGTTGCTATTTCTTTTTAGCTACAAGCCGTAACAGCACATTATCAAATATATTCTAAATAGCTAGAATATGCTCGTTTATGCACTAACACTTATCCACACGTTTCGGTTTCTGACAATTAAAACAATCCAAATTTCTTTTTTTTGTCTAAAAGGGTGACGGGTGACCGAAGGCACCGTTCAAATACTTTTCATATCAACCCTTGGGTATCGGAACATTTTTAGAGCAGCGCCTAAATGAGCGACAGTTAATCAAGAATCAGGTCGAAAGCCCGGATTGCTTTTATTCAGTGAGAAAAGTCTGGCGGTTCAACGCCATTTACTTAAAAAAGGATATTGACATGAAAGGCCAAGAGGGGGTTTCAAACGAAACGTGTTTGTATTGCTTATGTAATAAGGGACCAAAAATTTAGGTTTAGAGGGACAATAAATTTGGTTTTTAGGTTTTAAACTTGCCCATCTATTTCAAATAATATATTTTATTAACAGAAAAGAGAAATTATAATAATTAACAAATTTTAATATCACATTTCATAACACAGATTTGACATAAAAAGCGGGTGTCAACAAAATTGTATTAAATTGCTTTCTTCCTCTTCGTACTATTAAATTAAAATCATTTTTCTTCATCGGCCTTTCTAAGCGTTATAACTTCCTAAACCCCATTTTTGGAATTCATGACCATAACAATTTATTATTTTGTTTTGATGAGCCCTACTTAGGTTGGTACATTAGTTATTTCTAAATTCGCCTTCATATACAGTTCGTCGCAGACAAGATATAAATGAAAAGAAAATATACATAAGGTCTGAAAACACACGTCGAGCTGATCCATGTCATAAATAGGCATGAAATTTCTCGCTAATGGATGAAATACGCAAGGATTTCGTACCCGGGCTATGGAGACAAGTGAAAATTAATGGTTCTAGGAATGAACAATCAATAATTATGTCAAAGTAACTGATTACGTTTATCCCCAATATCCAAGCCTGTTGAGAAGCGTTGGCGAAATTAAGCTACTTCGCTACGATTGATAATGCGTTTTCACATCTCTATTCTATACGCAT
>JAEQML010082312.1:0-10874 GCA_016904865.1 Pissodes strobi
TCTAATTATAAACAATTTTAATTCTAGAGTTACTAGGGAGATAGTTTATAGCACTTCTTTCTATAATTATTTACATTACTTAATTCAAATAAGTCGATCCTGTTTTGAATACTACCCAACTCTATTTACCATATCTATTACATGGAAAATTATCGGGCTTATTTATGTATACAGATGGGCTTGTTTTCCCATATTAAATTTAACTATATTACCCATATTGTAGATAATTCCATAATTGTAAAGAAAAAATTTGATTAATTATGTCTTATTAAATTATTTTGTACATCTAACATTATATTACTTAAGTACGGTCCTTTTTATGCGACTAATATTTATAGCTGTATTTTATGTCTCTTATTACACAATTCTAGCCACAGTTAGACTTGTTTACTTATGTAAAAATATGCTGACTTTTTATAGTCTCTTAATCGACTCATTTATGTTTGCTGACCATATTTATATTTAAAAATGTTTATCTACACACAATTTACCGATTTTAGTTCCATGAAATATCGTACAGTCAATTAGTCTAATATGTAACATTAATAAATAAAAGGTATCTTATACTTTACGCTACAATATTTTCTTTTTCCTGGCTTGTCCCTCACTTCTTGGTGGCTAGATGGCGCCCTTTGAAAACTGCTGAGAAAGTATCCATCTTTGCTTCGTGTCCCTTGTTGAGTATCGATATGTCTGCCCCATCTCTACATGAACGAGTATTCGCCCAGAAGTTCTGGTGCTTTCTTCGTTTTTTTTTTTCTCTTCGACTGGTACCCCTGTCAATTCGTCGACCTCGAACTGCTTGACCTCTGGGAAATTGCTATGATCGTCATTTATTTCTACGGTAGCGTTTTGCGTTGTGTAGATCCTAGATCAAATAAATTAGCATTAAAATTTGTTACATTGATATAATGACGAAGATTTGTGTTAGATTTTGCACCTTTTGGTCGGTTTTATGTTCTGCCGAATGCAGTTTTTGCAATGTGACCAGGGATTTGCCTATGAAGTTTGAATCTTGGCAGGTGCTTTGAAGCGAAAAGGTAAGTGTTGTATTTCCTATAATCATTATCTTTGGGCTCTTTGAAAATAAGAATAAATGCTAGAGCATATAAAAACTCTAATCCAAGGGTGTTTGATGTATGAGTTTGAATTTCTTGGAAAGGGTGTGGCACCTGTCACTGAGCCATTCGGCAATATACTCCATTTTATGGAATGTGGGGCTTGAATATTAAAAAGAGGTTTTATCAATGTTTATTTATTCCATTCCAAGCTGTAGATGACTTGTATTACTGCTAGTTTAACATGGAAGTTGCTATGTGAAGATTAATTATAGCTTTTATAGGTTATGGAGGCATGGAATAGGAATAATAAGAGTCCCTGGAACTTAATGGCTTATGGTCCGGCCGAACTGTCATTGCAGGCTGCTGTGTCACCACCTGTTCCAGTTTTCCCCAGTCTCTCTGTCCGCGCGCACGTTTGAAAACAAAAGTTGGCAACACTGTATAAATTGTTCAAAACGTCATTCTCTCTGTTTTCTCCAGCATGGCTGAACTGTAGTGTTTTCACGGCGTCTTGTATTTAGAATAAATATAGTTGTTTACAGTCCGCTATATAGTTTTTCTTTGTGATCAAAACATGGTCCTTCGAGCCGGATTAGTATTACTAAGTAACAGTTCAGCCAAATAAGAATTAAGCCAGTAAAATTGTGTGATATGGTATCAAAAATGCTGGTGAATTTGGAGCAGCCATGTTGTTGAATTCCATTCCGGCAGTCGACAAGAGTTGTTAGCAAGTTCCACCCCGCGTTGTCAACGGGACCTCTAGAGGTAGGAGATAAGCAATTAAAATAATAAATAGATTGAATGCTCTTGGTTTGAACTGATAAAATGGCTGAGGAAGCAGAATTAAAGGCAAAAAAGGCTTCTCTTAAGGGTAAACTTACAAGGTTTCAAAATTTTATTACGAATGATTGTGATAGAGATAATTTGGATGATGAGACTGTTTCAGAAATAGAAAGTCGTTTAGAAAATATTGAGCCATTTTTAAGTGAGTTTAATGAAATAATATTGCAATTAAGTTCTTTGGGAAATGCTAATAAAGCACAGTTACTTGACGAGGAACAAGAGTTTGAATCAAAATATTTTAAAGTAATTAGTAAAGCAAGGTTGTATTGTAAAATATTTTACAATAAGTCAGAGCCAAATTCCGTGGCTCAGTCTAATGCAAGTTTGCAACAAAGTGTAATTAATAATGTCAATAATAATTTGAGACCTGTCGTAAAGCTGCCTCCAATAGCCATACCAACATTTAACGGTAGTTATTGCTCTTGGTTAGAGTTTAAAGATACTTTTAGTAGTTTAGTTGATCAAAATGACTCTTTAAATGATACACAAAAGTTTTATTACTTAAAATCATCCTTAGAAAAAAATGTTCTGGAGGTTATACAGTCTGTCGAAGTCACAGCAGACAATTATAAGGTAGCTTGGCAGATACTTAAGGATAGGTTTGAAAATAAGGCCTTAATGATACATAATCACATTCATAGCATATTTGACACTCCTAGGTTAACTGTAGAGTCGCACAAAGAATTGAGAAACTTGTATGATTCGGTAACAAAACATTTACGGGCATTAAAAAGTCTGGGTGAAAATACTGACTCGTGGGACAGATTAATGATTTATATTCTTGCCAATAAATTTGATTCAGTGACACGCCGTGAATGGGAAAATCATAAATTCCAGGGAGAGTTACCAAATTTAGAAGATATAAACAAGTTTCTCAAATCTAAATGTGATTTTAGAAAAGATTGAGGTAACTTGTCATGAAAAGGCCTCACCCTATAGGAGACGTCATAATAGTCATGGGTTTCCAGTCGTAGATGATGAAAAATGTAAATATAAATGCTATTACTGTAACCAAAACCACAGTATATTTAAATGTGAAACTTTTATGAATTTAAATGTAGACAAAAAAATCGAAGTTGTAAAAAAAATTAAAGTTATGCTTAAACTGTATTCGACCATCTCACCCCTCATGGAAATGTAAATTAAGCAAATGCATGAAATGTCATAAGGCGCACAACACTATACTCCATTCTGAAAAAATTGATTTATTAAATAAAAATAAAACCAATGGTGAAAATAATTCTTTACACAACGGCCAAGAGGCACCGGCACAAACAGCTGATTCGACAGTGGCCGCAGCGGTGCGATCGACAACGAGCAATGTTGCCGCTGCTTATGATGTTTCCAGTGTTTTGCTTTCCACTGTGGCTATTCAAATTAAAGGTAATAATAATGATTTTATTAAATGTCGGGCCTTGTTAGATAATGGGTCACAGAGTAATTTTATTACCGAATCGCTTTGTGAGAGGTTAAATTTACAGAGTATGACGATAAAACATGCAGTCAAGGGAATTGGGAATTCTTTAGCAAACATAAATAAAAAGGTAAATATTGAAATAACTTCTTGTGTTAATAAGAATTTTGCAAAAAATATTGATTGCTTAGTACTCAGGAAAATAACAGATAAATTGCCTATTTTTAGTTTCAATAAAAATAAATTAAATATTCCTTCTTATATAGAGCTTGCGGATCCTGCTTTCAACGTGTCACAGGAAATTGATCTTTTGCTCGGCTCTGAAATATTTTGGTCAATCTTAAAACCTGATCAGAGACTTCTGGGAGACAAGTTACCTGTTCTTCAAAATACTGAATTTGGGTGGATAGTAGCAGGCAGCATGGTAATTAACAGTTTTTCGGGTAATTCAGTAAATTGTTTAAGTACCTTGCAAGGTTCGACTTTTGAGAGGGATATAATAAAGTTTTGGGAATTAGAAGAGATTGACAATAAACAAAAGGTTTTATCTGAGGCAGAAAATTACTGCGAAAGGTTTTTTGATCAGACAACGATGAAAAATAAGGAAGGTAGATATGTTGTAAGAATACCATTTAAAAATTGTGTTTCAGAGTTGGGACTTTCCCGGGACAATGCGTTGCAGCGTTTATACTCGTTAGAAAAAAAAACTAAATAAAGATGTAGAACTTAAACGTGATTATACTAATTTTATGACTGAGTACTTGAACCTTAACCACATGTCTGAATATAATGACACTAGCAGTAAGGATGAGGGGTACTATTTACCTCATCATGCAGTAGTTAAAAGTACCAGCTTGACTACAAAGTTACGCACGGTATTTGATGCTTCCTGTAAGACAACTTCCGGGTTGTCATTAAACGATGTTCAATTTACAGGGCCTACATTGCAACAGGATATATTTAATATTTTAATAAGGTTTAGGATTTATAAGTACGTAATGACCGGAGACATTAGTAAAATGTATAGACAGATTCTTGTAAATAAAGAGGACCGTAAGTATCAAAAAATACTATGGCGGCCACACCCTGATGCCGAGATAAAATGTTATAAACTAAATACGGTTACTTATGGTACGGCATCTGCGCCGTACTTGGCAGTAAAATGTTTGTTCGACATAGCTGACCAAAATAAAAATGATGAGATCATAAGTACAGTAATCAAAAGAGACTTCTATATGGATGATTTATTGACTGGGGCTGATACTTCACAAGAAATTTTGTATATTCAAGGTCAAGTTACAAATAATTTAGCTAAATCTGGTTTTGAACTTAGAAAGTGGCTGTGCAATGATAAGGGACTATTAAATCAGTTTGAAATAAATGACAATTTGGAAGCAAGCGTTTTAAATATAGGTAGTAATGAGCCTAATAAAACCTTGGGAATTTTTTGGGATGCTCCCAATGACCTAATAAGTTATAAGGTACATTTAGAAAAGGATATTTTTAATGCAATAATTACAAAAAGGAGTGTCTTATCTGTTATATCCCAGATTTTTGACCCTCTAGGATTATTAGGTCCGGTCATAATTGTTGCAAAATTAATAATACAAGATATTTGGAGATACAAATTAGGATGGGATGATGAATTGCCTGATACAATTTATGAAAAATGGTTAGATTTTCAAAAGAATATAGTGGTAATAAATGATTTAAAAATAAGCAGATATGTCATATGTTCTCATTATATCAATATCGAGTTGCATGCCTTCAGTGACGCATCCATTAAGGCATATGGAGCCTGCATTTACTTGCGTTGTGAAATTCGACCAGGAGAATATATATCTAATATTTTGTGTGCCAAAAGTCGCGTTGCGCCAATAAAACAAGTAAGTCTTCCTAGGTTAGAGCTCTGCGCTGCACTTCTTTTGGCAAATTTAGTAAAAAAGGTTAAGGGCAGTTTGAATATAAAATTAAATAAATGCTACTACTGGTCTGATTCAACAATTACGTTGTGTTGGATTCGTGGCGAGTCCTCGTCTTGGAAGACTTTCGTCGCCAACAGGGTAAGTGAAATTCAGTCCTTTACAGAAAAAACAAATTGGTATCATGTGTCCTCCAGTGACAACCCTGCAGATATTTTATCACGCGGTATAAATTCCCAAGATCTTTTAGATAATCGCTTATGGTGGCATGGGCCCTCCTTTCTCTTAAAAAATAGTGATTCTTGGAACCTTACGGACTGTCAGCCTAATGAAGAAATTCCAGAACGAAAAACTTTATCCCATTTAATAAGAAATGAGAAGGGTTTATTTTACCGATTATATGAAGGATGTTCTTCGTTTTTAGAAATGTTGCATGTCTTGTCTTATATGTTTCGATTTATTTCCCTCCTAAGAAATAAAAACTCTAATAATAGTGAATTAACTAGTGATTCCCTACTACCTGAAGAAATAGATAGATCTTTAAAATTATTAATAAGGGAGGCTCAAATTGAAGTTTTTTCAACAGAATATAAAAATTTAAGTTCAGGTAAATCGGTTCCTGCCAATAGTAAAATTTTGTGTCTAAACCCAATTATCAGGGATAATCTTATTTGTGTAGGTGGTAGGTTACGTAATGCAAATCAAAGGGATGAAGTAAAGCATCCAATAATTTTGCCAAATAGTCATATTTTAACTAAATATATATTAGAACATGAGCACAAACGGTTATTACATTGTGGGGCACAAGCACTGTTGTACTCAATTCGTGAGAGATACTGGCCATTAACTGGTCGTAGTAGTTGCCGTGCTGTCGTAAAGAAATGCTTAAAATGTTTTAAGGCTAATCCCCAGAATGTTAAGTACCTAATGGGTGATCTTCCAGAAACCAGAGTAAGGAGTTTCGGAGTTTTTGAAAATGTTGGTACGGACTATGGTGGCCCGTTTTACATTAAAGATAAAAGAGGTCGCGGTGCGAAAATTAGCAAATGCTATATTTGTTTGTTTATCTGCATGTGTACCAAGGCAGTACACATAGAACTTGTATCAGATTTAACCACGGAATGCTTTTTAGGGGCTCTTAACAGATTCACACATAGGCGCGGTAAACCTAACAACATATATTCGGACAATGGTCTTAATTACATTGGTGCTAACAATGAACTTAATAGAATATTTGAATTTTTAAAGGAAAATGCTGAATATATCGGCACTAAATTAGCTGATGAAAATATCAAGTGGCATTTTATTCCTGCTAACTCTCCTACCTTTGGGGGTCTTTGGGAGGCAGGAATAAAAAGCACAAAATCCCATATTAAGAGAGTCTTTGGTACAAGGGCCTTTACTTTTGAGGAATTAGCCACTTTGTTGGTTCAAATCGAGGGGGTTTTAAATTCTCGCCCTCTATGTCCCTTGACCGAAGACCCAGAAGACTGTTCGGCTCTAACACCCGCTCACTTCTTAATAGGCCGAACTCTGACAGCACTTCCAGAGTATAACCTTACCGACGTTAATGAAGGCAAATTATCCAGATGGCAGCAGATCCAGGCTACAATCCAGCATTACTGGAAACGATGGCAAAGGGAATACTTGGGGGAGCTCCAAACCAGGACAAAATGGCGCAAAAATTATGAAAATGTTCTTGCTGTGGGTTCACTTGTTTTAGTAAAGGACGACAATGCTCCGTTGTTACAGTGGCCATTAGGACGAGTTACTAAACTTCATTATGGTAGTGACAACATAGTTAGAGTTGTGACTGTGAGAGTGAAATCCATTGAAACCAAGAGAGCAGTAAATAGAGTATGCGTTCTACCTATAGACATTGAGAAGTGATGTTACCTTGACATTGACATTAACGTTTGTTCAAGCTATATTTTATAAATTTTTATATAAATGCAGATTGCAATTTCTTTTCAGATTTACTTTGGCTAGTTTATGTGCAGCTATTTTTGAAGGTATACATTCTTGTTTATCTGTCATTTTTGTTGGAATTAGTATTAAGACTTAGATTAGATTAGAATCAGTATATTAGAAGTTGGTTTAAATTAGCAAGTATACTTACTCTACATGTACTTGTACTTATAAGTGCTTAGTAACTTTAGGTTGTTTTGTACTAAAAACTAAATATTGAAAGAAGCCATACCCTTTCAAGGCGGGCGGTATGTCCGCGCGCACGTTTGAAAACAAAAGTTGGCAACACTGTATAAATTGTTCAAAACGTCATTCTCTCTGTTTTCTCCAGCATGGCTGAACTGTAGTGTTTTCACGGCGTCTTGTATTTAGAATAAATATAGTTGTTTACAGTCCGCTATATAGTTTTTCTTTGTGATCAAAACACTCTCCATGGAATGGTTTTCGACATAACTACTGGATCCTCACGTCTTCTTTCTACAACTGTAGGTAAGTCGCTAGATTTTATTGCTTAGCTTTAGTTTTATTCATGTTTGTTGTCTCGTCTTTTGATAATTATTTTCAGTTTCTGCCAGATATTGCATGTCCTGCTGCAGCTGTTTTCATTGTTGTGTTATAATTTATATCTGACTCCATATATCTCACAATATTTAGATATCTTTTGTGATTGAAATGCTCTCTTCTCAGCTTTTTTTGTTATATTTTTCTTAAGTATTTCTTCGCTTTTTAGGTCTGGATTTTGGATTATTGGATAGTTATTTGTACTGGTTTCTCAATACTCGAGGGACTGCTGTCGTCTGTGCACATCTGTACCTTCTGAGATGATTGAACCAAACTCGCAAGGATCTGGTAAATTGGTAAATTGATATTTAATTATTCTTTCTGATATATATATACATTGTTTCTCTATACACCTATATCTATTCTAATTTCTTTATATTACATTCCCATGTCTGAGCTTTCCTTATTCTTTACTTAATCTGTACTTTATTCTGTTTCTTTCGTATTTATAATTAATTCATTAGCTTTACTACTTCCTTATATATGTATGCTATATTTTTAAACTCATAATATATATACATCTTTGTATGTTTCCTCAATTGTTTCAACATATTGATGCTTCTCAACAACTTTCCTTTAATTATTTCACCTTAGGTATGCAACTTTTCATACTTTATGTGAACACTTTATTCTATGTATTTTCATGCTTACGATTACATGACTAGTTATTTCATTATTTCCTTATCGATCACGAGGCAGTGATAAGTTAATCTATCTATGTCTCTATGCTTATCTATCTATGCTTCATATGTGACTAGCTTTATGTACAAAATATAGGAAATTATATTATTATTTATGTAACCATGTATGCTCGTTTTTAAACACATTATATAAACATGTTTTCCTTAAACATTTCTCCATTATTTCACCTTATGTATGCTTTACATACACAACTTTTGCTTATATATTGCCTCACTATGTATGCTTCTTCTTAAAACATCTGCTATATTTTTTCTCACTTTACATAAACAACTTTTCAACTTGTGTATGCCTCTTCTATATTCTTCATGCTTTACATAAACATTTCTTGCTTATGTAACCATTTTATCTGAGCTTCTGCGGTACCAAAATTTTTGCTAAACATCCTTACTGTCAGTATAGCTATTTCAGTTCGTATGCTCCAATTTCCAATGCCTAAATTATTTGCTTATCATTAAGATAATCTGACTGTTGCAGTCTTATTTAGGCCGGATAACACTTTACTTTATAATACTTCCTCGTATACACATATATTCCTCCTGTATATACTCTCAATACACAATTTTAATGGCAACTCAGTTTTCCTGCTTTTCTCGAATACGATAATCCTGCAACTGGGCCATTTACTTGTGCTTTATTATGAATATCTTCACCTTATTTTCACCTATTTATTTTGCATACATAGTTTACCAATCTTCTCATTAATATTCACTTAACACGACTTATTCTAGCTTCTTTTTTCTTCATAACTCCTTCTATGTACTATGCTATGTGTATTGTCTATTTATATATAGTTTCTTAACCTCCTAAGTGTTTTTATCTAAATATTTGTCTTAATAACACTTGGGTATATATTATGCTTATTTATGTTTCACTATGTACAACTTTTATTTACATTGAGACTTTGATCCCACCTCCCATTTTTGTTTTTGCTTGTTTGTTCTTTAGTTTCTTATATTACTTGTATACTTGTTCCATATATAATTTTATTTTCCTTATCCTTGTCATCTTCACTAATTTCTTCTGCTTCTTGCTCCATTGCTTCCTTTAGGTTCTCCTATACAAATCTGTTGTATTGCTCCATTTTAATTTAACACTCAATTGTATTTAATTTATTATCTTTTTTCTTGCAGATACGGACCTGGCCTTGGCCACACCATGCGCTTCTATCCTGACCTTTCTCAACTAGCGGTGGCGCTTGGATTCAATGGCCTTGTAGCTTTTAGCGTCCGCCGCAAGATGGCGACGTGTATACAGCAATGGACGTAGCTTGAACGCGCGTAGTTTAAAATTGCCTTATCATTGTAAATAAAAATGTTTGAGTTTCATTAGTTTTATTTGCCCAACAACACTGCGCGAATGATTACAGGCGCGTGATTTGAATTTTAAATTATAATTTTACTTGTTTTTGACTTATCTCATTATTTAAGTGCTTTAAATATAAAAAAATATCTCCGCCAATTTGTCAGGAAAACAATAAATTCAATTTAATAAAAACACCGTGTTTGACGTAAACCGGCTTGCTCCACCACGTGTCGCGAGTAATCGTGATGACAGTTCTTTTAACTTTTTCTTAATGCCTCCACCGGTCTGTCATCATACGTTTGAATCGCGATGCCACGCCCTATTCAGCGTGCAGGAGTGTAACTCTGATGGTAATACTGGATTCTTTACGTAAGGTGAGAAGCGAAGATAAAGAAAGCACTTAAAAACAATAAAGTATATTAGGTAAACTTAATGAGAAAAGATTAACAATGTATATTGGTCAAAGACCCAACGATAGAGTTTTTAACAGCGTTTACTGGTCAGAAACATAATGAGACTAGCTTATACCCAATTATTAAGGTGCGCATGCTTTCTCGACTTGAGGTATGTTTGATGAATTGTTTATAGGTCTTTTTGGTCACTGCTTTGTAAATATAGTTTATCTTATGTTGCGTTGCGTTTTATTTAATGTTAAGGTATTTAAGAGCACTTGGACACTACACTTTGAACTACTTGACAGACTACTTAGACACTTCACTCGAAGAACCTTGACAGACTCGACTTTTCTACTGTGGTTAATGAAACCCCTAGTCTTAGCAGTCGATGTGGCTAACCAAGAACTAAGTTTGGGGTAGGAAAAGGATTAGAACTTTAGCAATCATGTGACTAACCAAAGAGCGGATTGAACCAAAAGCAGTCATGTGACTAACTCTGGAGCTGGCTTGGGTGAGACCAAAAGTCTGACGAACTGAAGGTTTGCCAGTGTATTTATATTAGAGAAATTGCTGATCATTGCATGCTTAAGGTTCATAATCGCTCCCGTTGACTGCTCGCGTTGTTTATAGTTTGCTTTTAATGTTTATTAAATAATTTGAAGTTCAAACTTGGGACAGGGTGATAATTAGTTAGTAGCTTTATGAA